>CM059267.1:8852749-8877749 GCA_030347295.1 Setipinna tenuifilis | reverse complement strand
CCTTTCATCATGGCTGCCATCCATACGGGCCTGAGAGACTGAGGCTGCCGGACGTCCTCCTGACTGTCCTCCAGAGGCTGACCTTTGACCTTCCTCCTGAGCAGGGCACCCCCGGCCCTCATGCTGCCCACAAAGGTCACTTTCTCATGGACCTTAAGGTGGCGCTGTTCCTCCAGCTCCTGCAGATGGAGAGCAGACATTTCAATCAATTTCACCACTAGAGGAACAGTTTGTCACAAACTTACTGGTGCAGGTGAAGACACAGGTGGGCTGGGGTGGGTCTGTGACCACCAACTTGTCAATCAGACCCACCCAATCAGAAGACTGAGGAGGTATTATGTTAACTGGAGAAAGTGAGGAAGTCCAGAGCCCACCATTCATTTTATTGGTAAATGCTAGGCTAGTGAATTCAGCCAAATTTGAATGAATTTTCCAAGTGTCGAAATGGAGTTTCACGGGGGTTCATTTCTGTCAATTGACACATTACTGATTGATGTGAGGTAGAGCAGAAAGCTATATCAAAGGGCACTGGGTGTTCAAAAATGGATGGTGATGTCGTTCGGGGACACTCTCCTGCATGACCTGAGAGTGTAGCACCCACCAATCAGCATGGGGAAAACGGGGGTGGATATGATGCAAGTTTTGGAAAACGGTGACGAGGAAGTGCCTTACTAATCAGCTGAAGCTAACCAGCCTTAGTCCTTGTAGTGTACAAATAGGTAGCCTAGTTTATGTTCTACTTGTCACTGGCTTTGGCCACCCCAGTTTAGCCTGTGCCCACGACCAATTTCAGTATTTCTGGCTACAACACTGCTTACTGTACTGTGTACCCCCTGGACAGCACTGTTAATGACAATCGCTGCGGCATGTGTCATTATGAACAGCAATGCATCTGTCTCCAGAAAACCCATTAGATGTGCAAAGATGTACCAACAATGTCTGGTTAAGTTTGGTGTAAAATAAGACATAGTATCTGACATCAAGTGTTTTTAAATTGTGGAATACACCGATTTTGAATTCTGCTTACCTTTCTCCTACGCTCTCTCTCTTCATTCCTCAGGACAAAGATACTGGTGTCATCCGGCAATTGAAATGGATTTGCTGTTTTTCTTCTTACCACTGGTACTGCAAATGTTTGCGTACAAACATACATTAATAGACACACACACAAACACGCGCACAAACAGAGACACACACAGATTAAATATTTAAATAAAGTCCTACTATATTCTGGGAGTAGTGAGCATGAAATAACCAGTCTTAACGAGTATAGATGTTTTAGTCTTCAGAGTGACGCCAGCGGACTTCACCTACCTGAAACCAGCGAGCTGGCGCTGCCTCTTGGTGATGAGAGAGCCATCATACGATGCCCTGCTGAATTAAAAAAACAGCCTCGTTTAGTTTTAAAACTGGCTTGCTAGCTCTTTTTTCGTCTGCGGTGAAGGTAGTTACACGGCAAAGGGCATCTTCTGCATTTTTTTTTTACCTTAATACATTATTGACGCGCATCAAATACGTTTAATACTTAACTACAAGTATACAGAACCTAACTTACTAAGTATGTCTGTCGACAGCTGTGGTGATAACATCCTTGGGACAATCTCAAAAACAAAGCAAATGTTCATGTTAATACATTCTAATTTTTAGACAAAAATGTTACAAAAGTTTAACATCTGCACTATGCCTAAATTGTTAGTAGGCCTACAACAGACGTGAATATTGAGGAATCTAATTTACCTTTTTCTGATGATGACCAAGTTTGTAACACGACAGTTACTGTTTGAGCCACGGCATCCTATATATGGAGTGGAAAGATACTGTTTAGGAGTTTTATCCACCTTTCCAAAAGACAAATACTTTGTGCTCGTCATAAAACCACGTTTGGAACTTTCAGTTGCCACTTCCGAGTTTGCGTTCTGTTGCCGTAGCAACAGTTGTTCGGTGTATTTTCTCAAGTCTCATTTTTCATTCCCCGACAGGTGGCAGTGTACTACCATTTTTTTTTCCTTTGAAAGACTTGTTCAGTAATTGACAGAAAGCTATGCATGCTAGAATAACTCTTTTAAATAACTGTAATAACTCTAAAAGCCCCAAAAAGGTAACACTGACACAAGGCTCTGACAGATATCGTGTTAATACTAAAAAAAAATCCAAAGCCTGACTTTAATATTATTTTTACAGAATTCATTTATGTACATATGGATTTTATCAGTGCTTTAAAAGAGTTAATATCAGCTGTGGATTGTTTAAACTAATGCTAAACAGGTGACAAACTTACAAATGATGACAAATGAAAAATGAATATGTTGTGATGCTACTCTCCTCCCCTGTCTGAGATGTCCGTGATAATATCTGAACATCCCAGTCTTGAGGGAGAATACAGTAGTTTCCTAATCTTCGACATGATGGCCAGCTGCGTTGTGGCAGTGGACAGATGTGTTCACGTTCAGGCTCCTTTGCTTCATCCTCCCACAAGGGAACAGTTGCTTCACTCCCCTTGGCTAAAAAAAGTGGTTCTGTTGCAGCAACACGGACACACAGAGCTGGCATTTCAACACTACACCGGTCAGTTGTTAGATACAACCAGTCCAGTCCGAGTTCACCCAGGGCAACGCTGGCTTATCACCCCCATCGTTTCAACCACTTCTGCAATACTTGAACTTTGTTGCACTGAGCCGTCCAGTTCAGCAAGCAGGCTTGTTCAGTATCCACAGCGATAGAAAATACAGAATACACAAGCGCTCTTTCTTGGCATCATTCTAAGAGTGAATATAAAAATAATTTGTCCATAGTGATAAGAACTTTGGACATAGACTTTCTTAGATATATGTACAATTTACCAGACCAAGGGTCACTAAGGCACGTACTTTGATAATCATGAGTTAAGAATTAATGTAAACAGCCTTACAAAATGTGTTTACCAATTCCTTTAATAATGTCCTTTAATAATAAGCCTTATTTATCAGAGACCTCTCATACAGAGGATGTAACTCATAGTGCTTGTAAAAAAAAGAAAGAACACAAGACAAATTGTATTTTAGATATACAATGACACAATGGAGAATTTGAAGCACACTTTGACCAATATTCACATTTGGGGAGCTTAGCTGTCATTATTAAAAAATCAATCATTCTTAACCGCCCGCTCACGATAAACAGGAGCCATGCCAACTGCTGTAATGATCTCTGGTGACAAGTGACGCAATGCGATGTTCTGGCATTGAGAAGGATATGTTGTCTGCCAGCGAATGTCCATGTTCCCAAACCTCCGCTAAACATTAAACCGTGTGCATTGAGACGCTATCATCTAAATAATTTACTCAGTAAACATGGCAAGCTTTGCTAGGATAAGCAGGGTGGTAAACATGCCTTTATGAGGGTTCAACATCCACACACAGATGAGTGACAGACAAGTGGGACTATGCATGCAGACAGGAAAATAGGAAAACTTGTATCTTTTTTTACACCTCTGATATGGTCAGATAACTGAAACTGACATTTGTGTCTACATCTATTTCCTTAAGTTTTATCACTGTCCTGACATTACACAAAAGGGAAAAAAGTGTTCCAGAAAAATATCCACACATCAGTGACTTTAACACAGAGTTCAACTACAGACATTACAACTAGCTGAAGACACTTTACAACTTACAACTTACCACTTGCCACTTTTCAGCACCATCATCATGCACTGGTGAACACATATGCAAAGCAGTCGCTGCTAAACCAATCTTAGGACTGGTAGTAATTGTGGATGAATTGCTCTGAATTACAGTAATTAATTTAACCAGAAACAGAAAGCTGTTGGAGGATGTAGCATGGGTTGTAGGTTTTTGCAGGCACTCATTTGGAGGCTGGGAAGTTAATGTGGGCTAATTATTATAATTGTGCTTATTTATGAGCTTTCACTGTAGGCTTACAGTTTTATATTTTTTGCTCAGTGTAAAGAAGCTAACTGCTTACTGCATTTAAAGGCAATAAAAAAAAAATAATAATAAAAAAAACTGAAATTCACCAAATGCTCTGAGTTGTTATAATGACTTGACCCATTTAGCCATTGGCCCAGTTGTTGTGGATAACCACAAGTGATTTGAAGGACTTTTGTTCAGGTTTTACTGCACTTCTACCCTTGGTTGTGACACCTCAGCTCTGCTGCTTCGGGAAATATCTGGTTGTAAAAAAAATGGGTTAAAAGTAAACCTTTTTAGATAAGAGCACTGGCCTGAGGGTGCTGAAGTTCCACCACCTGCGTAACTGTGTCGACCTTGAAATGAGCTGCCCACTTCGAATCGAACGAGCGAGGCATACGGGTTTGGCGTTCATCACCTAATGCCTGATATCGTTTTCCATGGCAGGGGGATGGCTGATGGCTGTGCCAGGCCAGCTGTTATTACAACATGATATCATTTCCTACCATGTGGTCAGGGGGTGCTGCTGGACATTTGGGGTCATGAAAGAATGCAAATTTGGGCATCTTTATTATTAATAATAACAGGAATAGAGTCATCAAAGAGCCCTCTGTCGATGCTAAGCTTTGTCCTAAGTTGCCCCCCAGCCCCCCCACATCCCCCTTCCCACCCCCCTATGTGGGCGTTGATGATTCAGATCATTCAGTGACAGTCAGACATAGCACGTGCAGGACCTTTTGCACAGAGGATGTGTCTTGGCTCTGCACTGCACTGCCCAGCTGTCAATTGTGAAAAATCATTTTCGCTTCATGTAATACCTCGGATCAGTCCTAATGTTTGCTGCCATTCTCAGTGATGGACACTCCAGTAGTTGCAAGCAGCAGTCTCTCTGCCCATGCCCCATGCCCCATGCCCCATGCCCCCCACGAGACCTCAGCCCCTTGCCTCACCCGCCGTGTGCCCCCCCCCCCCCCCCTTCCCCTGACTTCCTGTCTCAGTAGCAGATTAGCACGGCCGCCAAGCTCCTCAGTTCAACTCCCATTAACCGGGTACAAATGTGAGCGTCTATCCCACGAGACAGTGCAGGAACTAGGGCAAAGGCAAGCCTCTAATCCAGGGATAGACAGCCTCATCGCATCTCGACTGGAGGAACCCCCCCACACCCACACCCACACACACACACACACACACCACCCCCCACTAGCCAGCCCTTCCCGCCTTAATCCCGACACGAGCCAGAGCCTCGTCTAGAACAAACATGCCTTCCAGCTGTTTGATCTTTGGGATTAGAAAGGTCAAACCCTGGTCCAGGCAAAGGTTCTCTTCCATGTTTCCGTGTTGTACAACATGTGAATTAGCCAGCGTTCATGCGTGTGATGGACCGCGCAGGGCAACACTGGCGGGGAAGCTGGCAGTCGTTTTTGACGAGGATTTCCAGGAAGAGCTCCCACAGCTGGGGGATTACAGCAGGCCCCCCTGAATTATCAGCACTCACACTGGGTGACAGATGAGGTGCTAGATTAAATTGATGTGCCCTGGAATTAAATTGTGCATCGAGAAAAAAAAAAAAAAAGAAAGCACGCTAACGGGAAATGTTCTGATCAAACTAGAGTTTAAGTAAATCACATTTTGGCCCCAACTGTTTGCAGAATTTTGGAAATCCAATACATCACACAGTTCCAGAGCTGCAGTCCTCTCTCTGCAATGAATAACAAATGGATACAGCGCATTCAGAAAGCATTCAGACTGTTTTTCATGGTTTTTTTTTTTTACATTTCACATTGCTGTGCATTGTAGACTCAGCATCCTGAAATGAATGTATGAATAAATGTGCGTAAGCAATATCTAAATAAGAAAAGTTAAATACTGAACAACCATTTAAACGCCTCGCTAACTGCTCTATTCACTGCGTTCACATGGACGAGTTGAAACCGATTGGAACTGGTTTTGGGATCGTATCAGCTTCATGTGCACGGGATAAAGATCGGCTAGAGATTGGTTTCACGAAACCACTTGGAACATCAGGCTTGAGCTGATGTTAAACCACTTTGTGCTGCCATGTGCACGGATCGGATTGGTTTCACATACTGCGCATGTATCAACGAAATAAAAAATGCAGTTTGTTCCTTCATATGGACTTCCTAACACAGCAGAATGCACAACATGTACGCGAATGCGTCAAACTTTTGGAACACCATCTTTGTATGCTGCCAGAAAGTTTGTTTATTGTCTTTATTTAGTAGGAACAGTGCAGAGTCCATAGAAGATGTGCCAGAGTATGACGTTTTTGTTTAGACCACCTTATTGTTTAAGTGGGTAATAATATCAGGTGAAAGGAGGAGGCTATGTAAATACATTTGCACTGACTGACTTGTAAGATTTTCTTTAGCCACTGTTTTGCGATGTGGGATAACTGGAATGAGAGGTGAAAAGTTCAGTCTGTATCGTGTCGTCTGTATGCACTGTAGGCATATGTGTGCAGTGCTGTAGTTTGCTGTTGCGTATCTTACCTACGTAGCAGCTTTGTTGTGGGCAAATGTTTACTCGTCCATTATTGTAGTTATGTCGTTAGTCGCGTTATGTCCAACATTGTAGCAGCTGGGGTTGTAAATCTTACCAGCCTGGGTCGTCATGGCTGGGACGGCACGGTTTGATCGATATCTTTGGCATTTTTTTCCCAAACAACACGAAACTTGGCACTGCACACACTGGTAACATTATGATGACGCCCTCCAAATTTGAGATCAAGCGGATGAGTGGCAAATTGCAGCTTTGGGACTTTGTTGGAATGATGCAAGAAGCTTTTGCACAACTGGACTTGGAGAACGTTCTGTAGTTTTCCTCTACAGAGTCTCCTAAAATTCTTTTGGGTGTGTTGGGGACCATCGGTGGACAACCATATTTTTTCGTGTCCCTTCGGACAAGTATAGAGGCCAGAGTCCTGGCCAGGTCATGAAAGGACATTTGAGGAGTTGTCCCTGGGCTGGGCCACTCCTGCACAGTCCTCTTGGCTGTATATGTCAGGTCTTTGTCCTGTTGGAAGATGAACCCTCAGTTCAGTCCGAGGCGCTCTGAAACCAGGGTTCCATTAAGGTTACGGATATCTCTGTACTGTGCTCTGTTGAGATTCCCCCTCACCCTGACCAGACGCCCAGTCCCCTGCAGTGAACAGCCCCCCCACCCCGCTCCTGCCCCCAGCAGCCCTAAGCTGACACTGGCATGCCTCACCGTTGGGATGTGCAGTCTGTGAGATTTACTTCAGACATAATGCTTAGAGCTGATAACCAACAGCTCAATCTTGCTATCTTCTGGGTATAACATCTTATTGCTAACAAACTACGAGTTCTCCAGGGCATTTTGTTTCTGTCCTAGTGTCACTGAGGAGATGCTTCTAACATGGCGACTCTGCCATGAAGTCCAAATTGGAGGAATGTTGCAGTGATGGTGGCCTTCCTGGAAGTGTCTCCCATCTCCACACAGAATTAATGGATCACAGCCATAGTGAGTGTTGGGCTGTTGGTCACTCTTACTTTGGTTCATCTTTCACAACTTCTCTCTTTGGCTGAATGGACGGCTCTGGGAATAGTCCTTATATCATTAAGTTATGAAGGGAGGCCACTGTGGCTGTGGGGTTCTTCAATGGAGCAGATCTTTTTTTTGGAAGCTCAGTAAGCGTTTCATACAGGCTTAAGGGCTTTGTTTTGGCATTGGCGGCTGCAAGACTCTACACTGACTGCTCCCAACAGTCTTAATTATGTGCAATGATCTGAGATAACCACAGTGTATTTTAGATGTCATAGCGAAGCATCTGGACACTTATGCAGATGTCTTCATTTTAATAAATTGGCAAAACAATATTTGATTTGTGATGATGGGATTTGGAGTGTAGATTGTTGAGGGAAAAGCACATTGAAAAGGGCTGCAAGACATGCAGAAAAATGGTAAGAGGACACTCTGGACACTTTCTGAAGTCTCGTTATATTTCGACACTATGCTGTCGACTTTGGGAGCTAATTCTTTGCCTTTTTGGTAAGGGAGGGGGTCACTTTTACTTTGACAGCACAATTATTTGGATATATCCCACGGAGCACTGTGTGGGAAACGAGCCTCACACTAAATTAACTGCCCACTGTGCTCATCATTGCAGTGTGTATTTCTGTGTGTTTCTCAAGGCGTGGAGAGAGAAAGAGACGCAAAGCACAAACTCTACACCCTCCCTGACAATTATGTGGACACGCTTAATTACTGAGCACTCCCAGAATAGCTCTGGTGGCATATTTCACATCTGTGAGTGGCAAAACAAACACCGTGTTCAAAAGCGCTTCGCCAGATGTGCCTTCCTGTTTCCCATTGTCTGACAACACCACGGGTCCAAGTGAACTGTTCAAGTGTGAAGTAGTCAGCAGCTTGTTTTTGTGGTCATGATGATCATGCTAAAAAGGCCCTGGCAGAAAATCAAATATATGCAACACCCACTCATACTGAGGTTATATGTGCAGTAATACAATGTTATGCCAATGTTATGTTGTACTATACTGTGTAATTTTATATTTATATTATGTTGTGTTGTATTTATGTTATGTAATGTTGTTTTGTTATGTTTGTTTTGTTATGTTTGTTATGTTATGTTATGTTATGTTATGTTATGTTATGTTATGTTATGTTGTGTTGTGTTGTGTTGTGTCGTGTTTGTGTTGTGTGGTGTCATGTGGTGTTATGTTATGTTATGTTATGTAAGGCTTGTTTTCTTGAAAACTGCATGTGTGCATTTTCTGAGCTGTTCCAAGATTAAGCCCATTTATACTGAGGTTATATGTGCAGTAATACAATGTTATGCCAATGTTGTTGTACTATACTGTGTAATTTTATGTTATGTTGTGTTATGTTATGTTAGTTATGTTATGTTATGTTATTATGTTATGTTATGTTATGTTATGTTATGTTGTGTTGTGTTTGTGTTATGTTATGGTAGGCTATGTTATGTTTGTTATGTATGGATGTATGGATGTAAGGATTGTTTTCTTGAAAGCTGCATGTGTGCATTTCTGAGCTGTTCTACGATTAAGCCCTATGTTTTAATCCCGTAACACAAGCATAAAAATAAAGGTATATAGGTCAGTGGCTGAGATCTGCACTTTCTTTATCGGTGGGATAATGGATTTAAAAACAGCAACTTGAACTGTTCTTTCTCTCACACATGCACAGTCATTGTACAATCCAGCAGACATTTAATACACCACCAAGGCTGTGTTATGACAAATGTAATGTCATGTCAATGTAATTAAACTCTTGCAAAACAACCCATCTGGAAGCTACATATTGCTGTTAAAGACACATTAGTGGAAGGGTGTCAGAAGGCTGCACCTCAGGGACTGGCAGATAAGGACGGGAAGGAAAGCCTGGAAATGGTATTTTTCCTCAGCACAACATCCATACACACACATCCCCACATGTGAGGCCACTCCAGTTTACGACAGAATTCAAGACCAACCCTCCGCCGTTGCCGACCAATCCCGTGGTTTAGCAGGGACGAGCCTTCAGACTCTACCTCGCATTTCTACTCTTGTAACCCACTCTCGCAGTCATGTGACGCTAATATAGTACAACTACAGTACTGAGCAACTCGGCAGACTGAAGCAGCGCCACACGGTGTGTCTCAAGGGCAAATAACGCATTAGGAAAAACACCTCAACGCGCAAGGGACTAAAAGTATCAAGATCGGAACTAAATCATTGGAATTGTGCATGGTTTGCCACTTTCAAGGTGAGCGAAATTCCAAAAGCTTCCATTTTGTCCCTGGATTCTGTGAATTGGCTTGCTGGGAGTCTTACATGAGGTCTTGGGCGTGCGTCGCTTCCACTGTGCCATATGCTGCAGCATGCGGGGCTCTGGACGAAAACATGTTTACGTTGAAGAGTCAGACCGCCGCGCTTCCTCTTGCGCCTTGGCTTGTGCGGTCGGGGAAAACGGCAGAAGATGGGCAATTAGGTTCATTGTTGGAGATGGATCTTTATTTTTCCGTATGCATCTAATTCATGCTGATGTTTGCGTTGCATTATATGTTTTACGGGAATAACATTAGAACACATTCCAGTGCCGTAAACGCACATGTTTGCAATAGAATGGAATATTACTGAATGGAAAATTAATTCTGCTCCTAAAATGTTCCTAGCTTAGTTGTGTAGGAGGCAGAATTTGACTACCTACACATTTAATTGGTTGCTAATTGGGCATCAAGTATGTCAATTAATTATTCAAAAAAATAATTAGATTATTGATTATGTAGCCCATTTATCAAGCTACCAACGAATGAAAACAGTCGAAAATTAATTATTATTTTGATAATTTGATCGCGACGTTTGGAGCTTTTTGTACTATTAGAGTTGTGTTTGGAGCTAATTTATTGCCACTTGGAGCGATCTGTGTTGCACGCATCTGATTTATGCTATTAAAAGCGCTCAGTTGCTGCTCTCTTCTGCCCCACGCGGTGTTTCATGTTAATCATGTTGACTGTTTTTTTTTTTTTTTTTTAAGACGCTCGAGGGTTACTGTCGGTCGCTGAGTTAGAGGTAGAGCGAGCGAGCGAGAGAGAGGCCCACTACAGGGGGCGAGCGCCGTTCAAAGACCATGCACGTTCAATCAAGTATCAACTTTGTATTTTTATTCAAGGTTACTCGTTGGTCTATATTAAACTATATTTATAGTCCAGTCAGAAAACACCCTCCGTCCATATATCTTAATATTGTAGGATCTCGCATATCTACGGATAAGCCGTGTGAGCTCTGTGTCCCATCCATACGGCATTTTCACAGAAAGGATTCATTCAGTGTCACAAGGATAGCCTATAATCTTTGAGCGTTAACTGCCATTTATAGTGACAGAGGCGAGAAGAGATGATTGCCACGCGCACGAGTGAAGTTGTGCAAACCATTTATATGAGTGTGCTTGGTGTTAGTAAAGAACGCTGATATCACGGGAGCGATTCAACGTTATTTTTAATCCTGTCTACTCTTTGAAATATAATACCTGTTGAAGCCATCGGCTTGTATTCTCTTATTGGGAAGCGGTCCCAGAACTTGTCCAGCTTGCATGCCAACAGCTTGCACGCCAACCGCGTGCGCGCTAGAAATGGAAATGCATAGAATTCCATATTTCGCATACGCGAGGACGGAACGTAACAGACAGAGAGAGAGAGAGAGAGAGAGAAAGAGAGAGAGAGAGAGAGAGAGTGAGAGAGAGTAGTGTGGGAGTGTATGCTGGAATCAAGATGTCTATGAGAAATGAAAGGGTTGGGTTCTTCAAATGTATTCCAGTTATCCAGAGGGCTACATGGCCACTGTACAAGCACTGTACAACCTAATACTGGCAGTACTTTGACATGAACTCATTTCATGCTGTAGAGTAACCATCTCTCCTATTCTGTTTCAATGCAGGAAAGCTGTGGAAAGACAAACTCCAAAGCATATCTCTTCTGTGAGAGAAAACAACAGGTGTCTCTCTCCATTGACTTTCTTTCTCAAGTGCCCTTGTAGAGGCAGCTAGTGGTTTTGAATTCACCCTAGTGGTCTCCCACCACTAGGAGGGTGCCAAAGAAGAAGGAAGGATCTAATTTTCGCTCAGAGAAAAACAAGACAACAAGGGGATTACAAGTGTCAAGGCTTTGCCGGGCTAAGTCCCTGGGATGGTGGATCACTTTGTGAGTAGCGGGGAACACTTCCTGTCTTACGGTGGCCTCCATTCGCCCTCCCTCGTGTCCTTTCACCTGTCCGACATGGTGACGGACTCGGTCAACTACCAGGTGATGCCCTCGCCGTTCTCCGAGGACGAGCTGAGCGACTCATCCAGCCTGCGCTCCTGCTCCTCGCCGGACTCCCAGGTGCTCAGCTCCAGCTGTGGGAGCTCGTCCAGCGCTGAGAGCCAGGACAGCATCCTGGACTTCCTGCTGTCGCAGACTTCCTTAGGAGGTGGTGGTGGTGGTGGCAGTGGTGGAGGAGGAGGTTCGAGCGGCGATGGTGGAGCGTCGTCGTCGGGCGTGACGCCCATGTCCCTGTCGAGCCTGTTGTGGGACTCTCGGCGGGAGCCGGTCAAGGAGGAGAGCTTCGACCTGCCCATCTGGTCGTCGGCGGAAATGGAGGAGCAGCCTACGGAGCCCTTCCAGCCCACGCTGGAGGAGATCGCCGAGTTCCTGGAGGAGAACATGGACGTGGTGACCATGAAGGCCGAGCCCAGGGAAGGCACCACCCCGCTGGGCCTGGGGTTCGAGCTGGACCTGGGGTTCGGGCTCGGCGTGGAGCTTGGCGATGACGAGGCCTTGCCGGGGTCGCTGGAACAAGCGAGCAAAGCCTCAGCACTCAGACCAAACTGTGCCAACCACAGACGCCATGGTAATCAATTCCACCAGCACAGAGACCAAAAGCACGCCGCCGGGTGGCCAGTCTCTGGAGGACGCTGACGCACCAACGCAGGACGTTGTGAAAACGGAGACCCAGAGTCGGCCCGTGTCAGAGGCTGGAGGCAGTGGTGGTGGTGGTGCCGGCATCAGCAGCAGCAGCAGCAGTGGTGGTGGTGGAGGCAGCGGGATGCCAGTCATCCTCCAGATTCAACCCATTCAGATCAAACAGGAGGGTCAGACCCACAGTGGCAGTGGGACCACCCTGACCACCAACGCCCCTCCTCAGGCAGCGCCTGCTCCGGCCCCGGACATCAAAATCGCCCAGCTGCTGGTCAACATCCAGGGCCAAACCTTCGCCCTAGTGCCTCACCTCCTGCCCTCCTCCCCCACCTCAGCCACAGGCCCCCCTGGCGTGAACATAAACTCCGCTTCCAAGTTCGTGCGTATCGCACCCGTCCCCATCGCCGCCAAGCCCATGGGCATCGGAGAGGGCGGTTTGGGAGCTGCCGGCCTGAACGGTGGCATCCTGGTCAGCGGGGCCCAGAAGTACCAGAAGAACCCAGTGGCGGACCTCATCAAATGCACAAGTGCTCTTTTCCCGGCTGCGGCAAGATGTACACCAAGAGCAGCCACCTGAAGGCCCACCTCCGGAGACACACAGGCGAGAAGCCGTTCGCCTGCACCTGGCCTGGCTGTGATGGAGGTGAGAAAGAGAGAGAGAGAGAGAGAGAGAGAGAGAGAGAGAGAGAGTGAGAGAGAGAAAGAGAGCGAGTGTGGCAACATCCTCACGTGTAGTGATTGATGGAATCTTTAATGTTTACCTAAGTCATCTGACATATCCGGGTGACACTTTAAATGGAGGTCTTCGGCTGAAGTAATGACTTCCTTGGAGCTTTGATCTAAGAGGCCAGCACAATTGGCTCATTGATCAAGCATATTAGGCATGAATAATTGGCCTGCACTGGTCAGGCTTGGTCACTTCACAGTGCCTGGAGGAGACACTGTTTCAACAGATCGTTAAACAGTCAAGTTGGATTTAGAACTCAGAAACCTCTTTTGCATTCAACAGACCTTCTTATAAAATGCTGTATGTGTGCACGAGTAGACCTTCACAGCTCTTTACACAAAAACTCCTTTGACATCATATTTTCCAGTGTGTACAAGTGTGTGTTTGTGTGTGTGTGTAAGAAAGAGAGAGAGAGAGAGTGTGTGTGTGTGTGTGTGTGTGTGTGTGTGCGTGTGTCTCGAGTACCTCCATGATATCATTTGAGATGACTCAGCCTGTCATCAGGCCAGCCGATGGCCATGACTGTGGCATGATGAGGCGTAGGGGGGACATTCCCTTCCAGGTCACCAGGCTGTCCAAGACTGTGTGGCTTTTAAATGAAACATTTGTTCTGCTGAAGGTCTGTGATGTGGAAGACTTTTATCCAGCTTTGCCATGTCTGTCTGCTTAGTTAGCTGCAAGCTCCATAAGCTATGGCACATGTGGGAATAGATGCCAACAGGAGTGTGATTTAAATGCTAAATAAATTTCATACACACCGTTGCTAGACAGATTGTGTATGTGTATAAGGTCAGGGTGGAGCGTCTTGATACCATGTTGCCAGAAGATTAGTTTGCTTTTTAGTATTCTTCTGAAAGCGGCTGACTTTACAGCTTGTGGAAGTTGTAAGATAAATAGTGGCCTATAAAAAGAGATGTTACTGCGATAGCCGTCATGGCAGGCCTATGACAGCTTAAGCTGCTACTGTTTCTTACTTTGTGTAAATAAAGAGGAATAAATGTGGTGTAGGGTATGAATTTGGAAATGAGTCTGTCTGTGTATGTATCTACGTATCTACTGTATGTAGTATGTATGTATGTATGTATGTATGTATGTATGTATGTATGTATGTATGTATGTATCTGTCTGTCTATCTATCTATCTATCTATCACCATCTATTACCATTTACAGTCTGTGAGAAAAAAGGATCATTAGGCGTAATGGAAAAAGGGCTAGAAATGGAGAGAGTGCGTGAAAGACGGGATTTGGTGGTGATAGCATGATAGAGGTGCTTGGCTGGAGCCTTGAGGCGATGTGATGTTGGCAGGTGTCATTTTTCTGTATGTGTGTAAAATGAGACGCGGTAGCATGTGGTCTGATGTCACGTGTGTGTGTGTGTGTGTGTGTGTGTGTGTGTGTGTGTGTGTGTGTGTGTGTGTGTGTGTGTGTGTGTTTATGTGTATGTGTGATGAAACACCTGTGCGACACTGTTCTGACAAGCAAGTGTGTGTGTTTGAGTGTATGTACAGGCATGTGTATGTGTGTTTCTGCGTGTGTGTGTGTGTGTGTGTGTGTGTGTGTGTGTGTGTGTGTGTGTGTGTGTATCAATGTATGTGGTGTGTTTCTGTGTGATTCATGTGTAGTTGTTAGGTAGCTGGGTGCTTCTGTCACCGAGGTTAGGAAACTGAGTAGTCAGGGTCAAGTGGTGTGATAAAATAGAATTACTATCTTCTCACTGGCACATGTGGAATGTGTGTATGTCTATCTCTCTGTCTCTGTCTCTTTCTCTGTCTATCTTTCTCTCTCTCTCTCTGACTATCTTTCTCTCTCTCTGTCTCTGTCTCTCTGTATGTTTGTGCATGTGTGTGTGTGTGTGTGTGTGTGTGTGTGTGTGTAGGTATGGAAGAGTGTCATGTTTAGCAGGTCGACCTCCTCTCAGGGGCAGATGTGTGTTTAGAGAGGATCAAGGGCGTGCTCAGACAGCTCTCACAGATACCGACATCTGTGTGAATGGAACACGGCTTGCGTAGAATGTATAGGTGCTTGTGGAAAAAAAGCAGGGGAGATGAAAACCAAGAGATAGAGTGAGAGAGAGAGAGAAAAAGAGAGAAAGTTGCTTGCACCTGGATCTGTTCAAAGCATGTTAAGCTTATTACCTCGGGGAATGGGAAGTTTCTTGGGGCCGTTTCCGTGCTTAAGTGTGTGACGTGTGCTGCAACTGTGATTAAATCTCTGCTGCTACACCTTAGTAGCCTCTCTCCAGCTGGGCACTGTTACATTATGCAAGCCATGCGCACGTGTTACAAAAAAAGAAACAGAAAGGAAAACTTATTAAGAATGTTCACTGCCTTCTACATGGATTACTCATAAATTATGGTCACTTATAACTATTTTTCATACAACAAATGAGTAAGATTAAGAAGACTCATGAGAGAGTCATTGAGGACATAATATGTTTCAGTCGTATGAAATATGTGTTTCAAATTGCACAGGTTTACTAAAGACCTTGTATAGTACTTACTGTAAAGTTTCAGACAAAATCGGTACAATTCATCTATGTCATCACCAAATAGGAACCCAGCTTTCTGAGTTTTACTCAACAGTAACAGAAGTTAGTGCTAATTGTGCTAAATATGTAGACTTGTGAAAAAAATACAGCCCATTTACTGAGTTTCGTGAGTCAGCAAAGCTAGTGTTGTGGAACATGACTGATGGGTTTTGTTTTTTCAGTGCATGTGTGAATACATTTAAACTAGTGTGTGAAGTGAAATGAGTGAAAGTGTGGTGTGGCTGTAGGTTAAGACTGAATCTGAACTGAAGCGAAAGACCCAAAGAGAGGAGTGTGTGTGAGTGTGAAGGAGAGAACACAGCAACACAGTGTGGTGGGAGAGCGAGTTTGTTCCAGAGAGGTCCAGAGAGAGATAAGAGCTATCACAGTCTAGAGAGTGGAAAATGAGTAAGAGTGTGTGAGAGAGTGAGACAGAAAGAGAGGCAAATGGGGCTATTTGTGAGTGTAGCACCCATTAAAGTGGAGTAGCTGAGGAAAGTAGATAGAAACACAGTCAGAGAGAGAGAAAAAGAGAAAGAAAGTGAAGTAAACTCTCCAGTGAATAACTGCTGTGGTGATGGAATGAACAAAGACTCTGTGTTGAATAGTTACCATGACGGTGTGACAGGAACGTCTGTGCTGCTTACCAACCACAACACACACACCGACACACACACCGACACACACACACACACACATGGTAGCACCACCACTACAGCATTCCTTTGCAGTGATCAGAGGAGTAAAATCGGTGAGCCCATAATGTCAGCTAGCTCTCACACAGAGCCCAGGAGCGTGTTGCCTACAGCAGCCATCACAAGAGAAGGCCAGTCATTCCCATGCCACCGCTAACTTCCAGGCGTCCCACTGAGCAGCAGGCTCAGGGGCTGATGGCCTCTGAGACTGAGGTTTTGGAGGTGGGGGGGTTGGTTGTGGGGGGCATTTGGGGGGCTACTGGGGCCCCTCACTCTGTTACTGCACGTTCCTGTCCCGGAGTCATGAAACTGAAGCGGGGTCCCCCCCCCCAGGGCCCTTTGCAGCTCCCTTCACACAGAACACACACAGTGTGTGTGTGTGTGTGTGTGTGTGTGTGTGTGTGTGTGTGTGTGCGCACTTGAGGAATTTTTGACTGGAAATGTGTATGTGTGTGTGAGAGAGAGAGAGTGTGTGTGTGTGTGGTGTGTGTGTGTGTGTGTGTGTGTGTGTGTGTGTGGGTGTGTGTGTGTACGCATGAGTGAGAGCGAGAGATTCTGTGTGGTCCTGTGTAATCCAAAATCAAAGCAATCAGCCGGCTTTAACATGCTACCTGCTTTTGGATACTCTCATTACGCTGAATTTGGATACTCTAATTAAACTTGCAAACATATCAACCTTTCACAGGAAAAGCCTTGCCATCGTGCAGACACACACACACACACACACACACACACACTACACATAATCACTGCTAAAGAGCACTTACAGAGGCCTCTTGGCTCAGAGACAAAAATGAAAAGTTTTCAGAGATCACTGACATTAACATTAGCCCTTATGCTTTTGAGGAAACCGCACACACACTATCACGAACACATTCTGCACATTCATGCAGAACACACACACCAACACACACAAACACACACCGAATAATCCACCAGGGCAATGATTCAAGAACATTCCACTTGTGAGGGTAAGACTGAAATATGACTGAGAATCCGAGCAGTACTCTTACATGTAAATATTCCCAGCACTGTCGAGGAACATGTTTCCTGTGTAGCGAGAGAGAGAGAGAGAGAGAGAGAGAGAAAACCAAAATATTTTTATGGTTTTAAAAACACACATGCTATGTGTGGCTTCTGTCTGCACAGTCTGAGCAGGATGTAGACTGTAGCTCAGTGTGTTTTTCTGTCTAAACATAGTGTGTACTCATTCACTAGGGTAGTGTGCTCAGATCGCACGCCTGTTCTCCTGTGTTATTCTACCGAGGGGTGACCAACCATGAAATTCTAATGCCTAAACCGGTTCTCCTTCAGTAAGGAGATGTACAGGGCACAAACACAGTCTGTAACATACTCAGAGTCACATTCACTTATTTGTACTTAACATATCCCGAAGGAGACATTATTCCAGGAATCTGTTTTGCTTGAACTGGAGAAACTGGAGGTGAATGGTGGCAGTGGTGTTGCTGATAGTGTTACATCATGTCAGGTGTTGCCATTTGCTGTGGCCTCTGAAGGACCTACAGAAATAGTGCAAGGTGTCACCAAAAAAATGAGAAATAAAATCTGGTACGAAAAGTGACCGATCTACTTGCGGAGTGATATGAAGGCATCAATCTGAAGCACAAAACCATTGCTATTGCGATCGACAGCGGACATTATACAGAAATTCCTGACCTCCAAACTTTGGAAAGGCCCATTGAAATAAATGGAGCCGCCTGCAGCATTCTGGAGAGCTGTATAAGAAGTAGTGAATAAACCAATATGACTGACAGACTACATAGAGAATATTTGGGGAATTTTTGATTTGAAATGGCTTGCTACCACTGGGTGCTTCTTAAGAAGTTAACATTTTGTCCCTTTTGGACATAGCCTGTATGACCGTGACGCTGAGGCTGCGGAGCCAACTAGAAGGCAGTGGTTGGCCTTGTTGTGGGTTCCTCATGTCAGGCCAGATTAGACATGGGAGAGTTCTGGAAACTACACTACCCAGGATTCTTAGCTCGCTGCACAGCAGAGAGAGTGCCCCTTGTGCTTTTTGGGACTACTTCCTGTGGTCCCTTGTCATAAAATTTGGCTGTGACATGTTTTGTCCTTTAGAAGTTGCACTGCTCATGAATTAATTTTTCTTTCTTTCTTTCTCTCTCTCTCTTTCTCTCATCAGGTTTTCTCGTTCGGACGAGCTGTCCAGGCATCGGCGGTCACACTCGGGGGTGAAGCCGTACCAGTGTCCAGTGTGCGAGAAGAAGTTTGCCCGAAGTGACCACCTGTCAAAGCACATCAAAGTGCACCGCTTTCCACGAAGCAGCCGGACTGTCCGCTCCTCAAACTGACCCCTAATGCCCCCGCAGTGGACATAGGGCAGGGGCAGCAAAGAGAACATAGTGTCTGCTGCCCCTGTGTATGTGAGAGTGTGTGTGTGTGTGTGTGTGTTTGTCAGTTAGTGATGAACTTGTACCAAGTGGGAAGGATGCAGGGAAAACAAGCAAACACATACATACACACACACACAGATGCACAACACACAAACTAAAACACACACACACACACAGATGCACAACACACAAACTAAAACACACACACACACACACACACACACACACACACACACACACACACACAAAGTCACTGCAATTAATGTTGCTTGATGTCCATGTTGCTCTTATTTTACTTTGGAATCTCTTTCGAATCATGCAATCATAGCTAGTGAAATCATATTTTTACAAGGAGAAAATATGGGAAAAAAAAGCTTTTTGTATAATTCAAGCTTATGTGTACAATAGCTTTTTTTTTTAAAAAAAAAGAGACAATATTTGATCATGTTCTTGAAAAACTGCCTTGAGTATCATCAGACAGAGTTGCCGATGCCCCTACCCTCTGCCTTTCCCCTTTGTAACATTTGAGTGATAGGCTTGTTGTTCCTATTCTAATATGGCTGCCAGCCATGGAGACAAGGTGAACCCTCCGCTCACTCAGCACAATGACGTTAGCAATGGGAGCAGTTCAGGACCGCTTTTGTTACATAAGCTACTGACAAAACATTAACACTCAAGGTGCTCTACTGTGGAAAGGCGAACGCTGCCGGGGTTTTTTTTTCCAAAACATGGCCACGTGCTCCTTGGTACAAAACATTTACTGTAAGCAGGAATGAACCCTACCAACAGCCATATTTTAATGTTCATTTTGACGGTGCTCCTTACGAATTGATTTATATCTATATATAGCACATTGGGGTGTTCCTCAACATTATCAGGCAGTTTATCTTCAGATGAAGGGGACGGGGTGACAAGTGTTCATAAGCTACAGGGAGCTCCGGAAGGTTCTGTTATTGGCACGGCAACAATCAGCTCATCTTTGTACACAACATGGAGGGTGAAAGCAATGCAAAATGATTTTTAAAAACAAAAAAAAAAAAAGTCAAACGCAACAAAAATGCTCAATGCGCACAGATAACGATTGTACCTATTTAAATGTGGAAACTGGCCTTTAAATCAGTATTGGATTGATGATATTTCTGTTCTGCTTGGAAAGCGATATGGTGTTGTATTGTACTTGTAAGCATCTCCTGAAACCCAAGCTACAGTGTATGTTTTCGTCTGCTCTCTGGCCTTACTGAACCAGTATGTCCTTACTGAAGGTCGAACCTTGGTCCTGGTGGACCAACATGTATACAGTTTTTTGTTGATGTTGTTGTTGTTGTTTTTAATGAAACTTGGCACTAAACCAGCAAAACTGTACCGGTCTTGTTGGGACCATTAAGGATTCTCATGCAAGTTGTTTTTGCAGGACCATGACAGTTGAGACAGTGAGGCTGGTCTCAGTCCTTGACCATGAGTTGGTGTTGGTTTCCATAAAGGACCATGGAGAAAGGCTTCTGAGAGTATACATTACAAAAAAAAAATGGTAATAACATCAGAGGTGCATTCAAAGTCACAAGCGTTTTCTGAACGTTTGCAAACATTTCTTCCTGTGTGTTTCAAGGAAGTAGTTCTCAGCAAACATACAGTCACACTGACTGGCCTATGGGCTATGGTTAAATTGACCGATTTGGAATGTTTTTACAACAACATTCAGATTTAATAGCTCAAAGAAAACACATTCGCCTCAACTGTTTTGAATTTGAATGCACCTCAGGAAACAGCGGTCTCTCGAGATATGTAAACTCTTACTCTGGCATACACGGCCATGGACTTGAATGTCTCTCTCTTTTATTTTTTTTTTTTTCATCATATCGCTATTTTGGCTGGATATTTTGTCTCCTAGTAGTGAGAACAGAATCTAAATCTGAATCAACCTGTTACTGGAATGTCCACAGGCCTGTAAGACAAGGGCTAACGCTGTGGACCTTGCCACACATCCGCAAAAGGGAAGAAAAAAAAAAGCAAAACACCACCACCTCTGCTAAGGCCTGGACAGAATCTGTCTGCCCTTGTTGATAACTCGTAGTGCTGTTTTGGCCTTGACTGGGCTGGCTGTCTGGCTGTCCTAGAGGGGAGCCGTAGCTGAAGCATGTGCAGTGTATGCCAAGAGACTCATCAAACCAGGGGTACATGCACCAGATTATATATTCATCAGGCATTCCTTCCGTTCATTTGTTGAATTTTAATAAATGCTTGTTAGAATACAGGTGTTTGTTTTCAAATCACATCCTATGAATGTATGTATATATGTGGGGGACATGTACATAACGAAAGACGGAAGAGACGGAGAATCTTTCTTTGAAAAGTTAAAAATGTGCATCTTCAGTCTGTGGTGAAGATTTGTAGTGTAAAACCCCAAATGTGTACATAACGTAACGTTTCAGTAATATGAATATATTATATATTTTTTTCTTTGTTCTACACAAAATGCATTTACAAATAAAACATTGAAACTGATCCCTTTTGTGTGCGAATGTTCATTCTCATATCCTAGTCTAATATTTACCATGTCCTCAATAAAATATGGATACTGACAGGATAATATACTCATAACACATTTTCATCATAATAGATGTTAGCTGGAATAGTTGTACATAGCTCATATCGTTGTTGCCAAAGCAACAAGTATCCATAGCTGCACTGAATGATTGACTGATAATACTAGATAGTTTGAGAAGGCTGTCACCGTTGTTTGGCATAACATGTTATCAGAATCTGTTCTGAGTTGTCACTGAGCACAACACACTTGAAGCTGGAAATGATTTTCCAAGAATGCTTCCCAAATGAAACTGGGATAGGCTATATTTTAAAAAGAAATGTCAACTTTCATCAGAAGTGTAGTCACATAGTCACATAAATAATGCAAACCTTTCTTCTAGTTCTTCTAGTTACAACTGTTGCAAGTTGAAGGTCTTGCAGTGCTACAGTAAATCACCTTTATCGATAAACAAAAACATTTCCACATAACCTCAGGGAAACTGAAGGAAGAGAACAAACATGGCCAAATGGCCAAAACAAACAAGCATTTCCAGTGAATGTTAGCTGCACAAAAAAGCTCAGCTCGACTAGATAATCTGTCAAAGTTTCTCCTGTAGTTCAAATACTCCTTCATTCACTCTCTCTCTCTCTCTCTCTCTCTCTCTCTCTCTCTCTCTGGTATGGAAATGTTTTTGCTCTAATGATATATACATATAATAGACAGGACAAGAGAAATACAGGATCCCACAGATCAATTATAGTCTGAACTAGTCTGGTCTGGTCTGCTCTGCTCTTGTTGGATTGTGTTTCTCGAAAGACTCAGGCAGAGCACAGTGTGTTCTTTTTCGGTCTCGCGCGGGAGCTCCTGCCAAGCTAAACGCACACATATGGAGAGCATCTCAGGTTTATGGCGTCTTCGGCTTTTTACACGCGCTCCGCAGCTCCGACACTGAGCCTAAACCCATCGCTATCACCGCGCTCCTCCTGCCTTTCCCCGTTCCTCGATCCCCATTCCCGTTTCCACATGACAGTTATTGGCAAGGGCCGGTGTTTTCTTCTTGCTGAAATCGCGCTGAGTCATCCAACATAAGGAAAAGGCAAACTGTTGTTGTGCTAAGATGCACGAGTGAGGCGATGGGGTCTGGATCGGGGCTGGGGGTGGGGGGCTGGGGGTGGGGGTGGAGGTGGGGGCGGGAGGTGGAGCTGGTGGGCGTTGGAGATTTATAGCAGCAGTATACGTACTGGCATGAGCGCTGTGCTCTTGTGTTTAATGGTGTATACGTGTGTGTGGGGTGTGGTGGTGTGTGTGTGTGTGGGGGGTGAGGTCGGGAGCAATTTTGGGGGGGCCACCCGAGGTGGGAGATGAACTATGGTGGTGGCATGATGGGGTGGAGAGATGGGGTGGGGTGGGGTGGGACGCATGATATGGGGTGATGCCGTCAGAGGAACAAGAACACCAAATTCAAACCATGTGTGTGTGTCCACCACGGAGGCGGCTTCAGGTAGTTCCTATAGAGCAGGAACTGCTGACTCATGGCACAGCACGTGCGCTGGGAAACGTTACGGTGATGTGACTGCAGCTGCACGGCAGGAGCACTAACCTATGTGAGGAGGACCCTAAAACAGAAAAGATATGGCCCTGGTTAGTCTTTGGTCAGCTGATGCAAAGTAATGTGTGTGATCTAGTCTGATCAGGTTGTTCAAAATGCTCTTTTGTGTTAAGGTTAAAAGCTGCCATACTGAGGTGAGGTTTTTCTTTTTTTTTTGTTTAATCCCACCCGTAAACCTGTCAGTCTGGTTACCTCACCCTTTGTAAGACACTGAAAAGCAGTTTTTAATGGTGTTTTGTTTCTTTTTTCCATCTTTTTCTGGTGTGTTTAGAAAACTTTTGCAGTTGTAAAGTTATCTTTTGCTCACCTACTGTGTATTTTGGTTCTAACTTAATGCATTCACAACTTGTTGAATGAATGAATAAATGAATGAATGAATGAATGAATGAATGAAATGAATGAAAAAGTTGTAGCAAAAGAAAGAAGCTTAGGCATCAGGCTCTTTGGCCACTGCAGAGTTACTGCTGAACTGGCTTTTCCGAATACCACTATAACCTACAGAGCTTTTGCTGATATGAAAACTGAAAACGGAGATGGACAAAATGATAGTCATCGCCTCACTGCCCTTCAATTAGCGACAAAAGATGCTTCAGGGACTGCAATACCCAGCAGGCTTAGGTCAGGCATTTGTTTGACATTTGGCAAAAGATCTCCATGACAGTGTAACTAAACACTTACTCATGTGGAAAACATGTGCGGGATTAGCAGGTGATTTATCAGTCCATCCATTTTTTTTATAGTTTACAGTGAAAGACTTTTTTTGTGGACAGGTTTAAAAACATGCCTTTGCGCAGTGTGTACGCTCATATCAGCAATCTCTCTAGCTGTTTGTGGTTCGTGTTAGTTTGGAGAGCCATGATGATGTGTTTTTAATTCTGTGGTTTGTGTGTGAATGTGCATGGGTGTGTACACTAGGTATGGGTATATGGGTGTGTGTGTATATCATACTTTGGGTGGGGTGGGGTTGCGTTTGTACATGCACAAAGGCCTCGTGGTTTACAGTAACAGAAACTGTCTTTTATAAACTGTTAGGTAAGGGCTTCTGGAGTTATAGGCTCACACCGATAAGCCTGCTTTAATGTAACGCTCACAACCCCGCCTATCATGCCAATCAAACCACTATCAGCATGTTGTGACTGGAGCGGCATCGTGATCATGATGGGCTTGATAAATGCCCTTCACTTCAGCACCTCTAACACCTGCACAGGTTATGAGCCATCATTAACTCTTTTACACATTTTGGTCCATTTATGCAATCCCCAACACTCAACGCTTGACACTCATATGGTTTTATAAAGGATTTAGCAGTACATGGATGAATTACATGGTGTCTATTGCGGTGGGCTTGAGTCTGCCAATGCCGGGGCCTGTCCTGTTGTGCAGCTGGTCAGTCAGAGAGTACGGCTGGCTCTTGTCAGTCCTGTTGTTTTGCAGCTGGTCAGAGTACGGCTGGCTCTTGTCAGTCCTGTTGTTTTGCAGCTGGTCAGAGTACGGCTGGCTCTTGTCTGGGCTGGAAAGAGAGGAAGAGAGGGTTCAGCAGATCGAACATTAACCATGGACTATCTCCTGGGGTTGTTGTGGCAACCTCAGAGTTAGGCTTTGGACTCCCGCCGCTCACTAATACATACACCACACAGGACACCGCAGGCGCGTACCCCCCCCCCTGATAAAACAGAGAAAAACGGAAGAGACGTGAAACAGAGAGATAGCAGTGAGTAGTTACGTTCAGGCAAGTGAATGAAAGATTCGGGAAGTTTAGCCTTACATTAGACGTAGACTATACTTGTCCACAGGGAGGAACTCATTCAAGGTTCTGCTTAAACTGTGAAGAAGAGAGTAGACGTCCGCACACTGGAAACTCCACCGTGATATTTTTTTTATTTTTTCAAACACGCATTTCAAACACGCAACGTTTCGACCCACACGGGTCTTCTTCAGGCATGATAATGAATGATAGCTGTAGGTGGCCAATATATCTGCTTAAACTGTACCTGATGAAAGAAGCTTTACAGAACCTTTCTGATACTGGTCTTTACTAAACTATAAAAAAGACTCTTACAATAAACACCGTCTGGCCTTTAGGAATCTTCTTGATCAAACTGATTTATGATGATTGATGGAAAGTACTGCGGTATATAACTATTCAATCTGCTTTGTAATGAAATATGATTTTTTTATGTGA
>CM059267.1:8832729-8852649 GCA_030347295.1 Setipinna tenuifilis | reverse complement strand
CTAACAACTTGAAATTTGCAACCCTCAGCTGTTCACAATCATCTCTTAATTCATAGTGTCCATTTAATTAATGGAAACAGCTTATATAACTATGTGAACACTCACATTCCTTTGCTTAATTTTCATGACTGTGCTCGATACATATGCAAAATCCCAGGTGAAGCGATGAGGGAAGTCTCACCTGGTCCTCGTTCTGTAGCTCTCCGAAGTTGAAGAGCCTGACCCTTAGCTCCAGCTCGGCCACCTTCTCCTGCTCCCGCTGCATGGTAGAGGTCATGACCTCAACCTGCTTCTTCAGCTCCTCAGACTCAGCACCCCTGCAGAGAGGAGCGACAAACAGGGGCCGTAATGACTCACTGCACTGCCATGAGTAGAGTTACGCTCCATAGCTAAAACATTACATCTTTGATTGCATTGACTGTTTTTATTTTCAGGAAAATGTTCCTGGTTTTCATCTCAAAGATTTGGTGACCATCATGTAGAGGAGCAGAGGTGACGATTGAGAACAGAATTGACAGGATATGAAGGGATTTTTGCAGATACTGTAAGATCTAAGTTGTCTCACATTTTCTGGGGGTGCAGACGCCCATACCATGTATCTGAGGACCAGGGTTCGAGTCCAGCCTGAGGTCATTTTCCAAACCCACCCCATCTCTCTCCCTCACTCACTTCCTGTCTCTCTCCACTTTCCTGTGTTTTTTTGGTAACACTTTTTACGGTTTCTTTTTTAGTGTAATTACATGTAACAATAAGTAGTATTATGTACTTACACTGTACATACCTAACCCTAAGGTGCAGTGTAAGTACATTAAGTAACTCTATCTGACTATTGTTACACATTGTTTTTTTTTATTTTTAAGGTCTCACATTTCCTTGCGAGTTTTCTCCAAAACCCTCTGGAACTCCTCAATGGTTTCCTCTGTCTCGCTGGTGTTCTGGATCAGAGACAGGTTCTGCTCCTCCAGCTCGGTGAGAAGGTCCAGAAGCTGCTGGGGGTCAGTGAAGTACAGCTCGGGATCATCCTGCAGGGGGCGCCATTCAGCATTACTGTTAGTATTCATCATTACCATAAGCAGTCAGCAATGTACATTACACTACCAGACACCACCACCATACGCATTTATCATCATGAACATCATTAGCTTTCAACATTACACAGCCATTATATTAGTAATCATTAGCACTAACTAAGAACAATTTTAAGCTTTCTTCAGTAATTGCTTAAGGACTAAGTTATTATTAGCATCTTAAATGTTCCTTTGATGCCATACATATACTGTAAAACGGAAAAGAACTCCTGCACATTGACTTTCAGAATTTCAGTTCTTTTCAGTTTTATGGTCTTAGACCTGTTATTTCTCATTTACACCCTTGTCAAAACTAAAGATGTGCAAAAGTTTGTTGCTTTTAAAATACCAGACAAATAAAAGATTCCCCCCAACCCAGTCACCCACCCAAACACACACACACCCACAACCCACACACACACAACACACACACACACACACACAAACACACACACACACACACACACGCACACGCACACGCACACGCACACATAGACGCATGCATAAAACTGACCTCATATTCCGAGCTGTCGTCCTCAATTTCAGGTACTTCCACTCTGTCCCTGTTAAGACATATCGCAGACAACACAGTATGTTTGCATTACTAAATGTACTGTAGGGACTGACCATAATAAACTTCACCTCATTACTTTAGTAACATTTGAGTACTAAAGTTAATTCAGTCAGTCAGATGGCAGTGTTAACTCACATTTTGTCCCCCCGTAGCTGGTTTCTAGAGAAGGCAGTGGATAATGCCTTGGCCTCTCGGAGAGGGGGGAGGCCCTGGCTTGCTAATGTCCTCCTTGCCCAGCTTCAGCATTATTTGGAGACAGCAATGGAGAAGGAGAAGGAAGAGCATACATGGATTTATAGATTTCAAAATTGGAATAATATTATATGTTTAATTATATGTATCGTTATTGGATATTATATGTATCGTTTGAATAATGTTGCGTATTATTATATAATGTTAAAATGTAATAATGTAAATATTGTAAAAAAAATATTTTATAAATATAGTGGTCAATCAATCAGTCAGTGGTCATTTCAAAACCTACATTTGTCTCCAATGGAGATGCTCTTGGGAGTCTTGATGACGATCTCTCTCTCTGGGGCCTTCTCGAGCTTCTCTCGCTCCTGCGCTCGGGCCTGCTGCCGCTCCTTTCTCCTGATTTGCTGCTGCTCCTGCCACTCAGGCGGTGACAGCTTAAAGAGGAAGTCCTTGTACAGCATGTACTCCTTCAACTTGTCCTCATACTTAGAGATGTCACTACACACAGGGCATACACACACAAACCCACACACACGCGCACACACGTGCACACACGCCCGTGCATGCATGCATACACACACACAAACAGACACACACACAAAAAAAGGTACCAAATACTTAATCTTAAATATGTACTGAAATTACCTATACTATATTATATATTATATATTATATATTATAACATATATGTAAATAGTATATTCATAAATTACATGTATACAGTAAGTGCAGGTCTACAACATATACATGACATAATGGTTAACATTAGACATCACATATACCAAGTCAGACACCTACATATGCATAAGTATCGCTTTGCAAAAGCCTTGTGGTAAAGTCATGACAATGCCCACAACATACCTTTTAACAGCCATCATTTTGGATGAGAGTCTCTTGATCTCAAGCACCTTCTCTAGTTTAAGTTTGGTCTGTTGTTCTGCCCTGCAAAAACAATCCAAGTTTTTTTTTTTTTTCAGATGACAATAGCAGCTGTGTGTGTGTGTGTGTGTGTGTGTGTGTGTGTGTGTGTGTGTGTGTGTGTGTGTGTGTGTGTGTGTGTGTGTGTGTGCGTGCGTGCGTGCGTGCATCGATGCATTTGCATGTGTGTGTATGACTTTGTGCATATGTTTCTGTGAGTTAGTGAGTTTATCTGGGTGTGTGTGCCTTTTGAGTACTGTACATTTTAATGGCGGCCACAGAGTTCCTGTCGTTCTCCTTGAGGAACGTCGTCGAACATGATGCTGTCCTCCTCCAGGTAGCGTTCCGCCTGCTCCAGCTTCTTCTCCATGGACGTGGCCAAGTGCTCCAGCCTCTCGATCTCACCACGCTTCACCTCTAGTGAGTACTGACACACCACACGCCAGACACACACACAGGTGAGAGTCAGACAGGTAGACACAAAAACACACAGGTGAGAGTGAGACAGAAAGATGCAAAAAGATAGGAAGACACAAAAGCACACATGTGAGAGGGAGACAGGAAGACACAAACACACAGGTGAGAGTCAGACAGGAAGATGCAAAGAACACAGGTGAGAGTGAGACAGGAAGAAACAAAAACACAAGTGAGAGTGAGACAGGAACACACAAAGACACACAAGTGACAGTGAGCCAGGAAGACAGGTGAGAGTCAGACAGAAAAACAAAAAGAGGGCAAGAAACAGAGCAGCGGGAAGAGGTAAAGAGAAAAGAAAACACAAGTGAGGACAGAACAAGAGGAAGCTTTGTATGGTTCTGTATGACCATTCCAGAATCCCTACACACACACTACACACACAGACTCTAACGGCCTTACCTCCATTACAAACATTTCTCTCTTCTTTGTAATGTATTCATTGATGCTCTCTCGGTCAATGTTACGATCTGAGAGGACACAGCACAGATCATTAACCAAGTCAGATTCATCACAAATGTGATGAGACACATCCATATCTGGAATGTAGGGAGGGCTGTTTAGACTTTAATGCAGGTCTGATTCAGAGCAGTTATGTGGACAATGCAGTTATCTCCCAACGTTGTTTTATGAAGCACTCTTCAGTGAATACAAGTGCTGGTCATATAATTAGAATATCATGAAAAAGTTGATTTATTTCAGTAATTCCATTCAAAAAGTGAAAATTGTATAATGTATACATTGATTTCACACAGACTGACATATTTCAAGTGTTTCTTTTAATATTGATGATTATAGCTGACAACTAATGAAAACCCCAAATTGAATATCTCAGAAAATTAGGATACTGTGGAAAGGTTCAACATTGAAGACACCTGGTGCCACACTCTAATCAGCTAATTAACTCAAACACCTGCAAATGGTCTCTCAGTCTAGTTCTGTAGGCTAAACAATTATGGGCAGCTGCTGACCATTGACACCTTGCAGAAGGAAGGCAATACACAAAAGATCATTGCTAAAGAGGCTGGCTGTTCATTCATTAGTTGTCAGTTATAGTCATCAAAATCAAAGAAATAAACATTTTGAAATATATCAGTCTGTGTGTAATGAATAAATATAATGTACAAGTTGCACTTTTTGAATGGAATTACTGATATAAATCAACTTTTTCATGATATTCAAATTATATGACCAGTACCTGTATGACTAGCTTCACAATGAAGTAGCAGGTGATTAAACAGGTGTAACAGCATAGAAACCTTACAGTATATCCAGTATTTCCACCAGACTCGCAATACCCCACCCACCACTTTCACCCCATATTTGTGAAACTGTTCAATTGTGTGTTCCGTGTGTGTGTGTCCGTGTGTGTGTGTGTGTGTGTGTGTGTTAGTAGAGTTCTAAGCCTATCCACCTTTCATCATGGCTGCCATCCATACGGGCCTGAGAGACTGAGGCTGCCGGACGTCCTCCTGACTGTCCTCCAGAGGCTGACCTTTGACCTTCCTCCTGAGCAGGGCACCCCCGGCCCTCATGCTGCCCACAAAGGTCACTTTCTCATGGACCTTAAGGTGGCGCTGTTCCTCCAGCTCCTGCAGATGGAGAGCAGCCATTTCAATCAATTTCACCACTAGAGGAACAGTTTGTCACAAACTTACTGGTGCAGGTGAAGACACAGGTGGGCTGGGGTGGGTCTGTGACCACCAACTTGTCCATCAGACCCACCCAATCAGAAGACTGTGGAGGTATTATGTTAACTGGAGAAAGTGAGGAAGTCCAGACCCCGCCATTCATTTTATTGGTAAATGCTAGGCTAGTGAATTCAGCCAAATTTGAATGAATTTTCCAAGTGTCGAAATGGAGTTTCACGGGGGTTCATTTCTGTCAATTGACACATTACTGATTGATGTGAGGTAGAGCAGAAAGCTATATCAAAGGGCACTGGGTGTTCAAAAATGGACGGTGATGTCGTTCAGGGACACTCTCCTGCATGACCTGAGAGTGAGCACCCACCAATCAGCATGGGGAAAACGGGGGTGGATATGATGCAAGTTTTGGAAAACGGTGACGAGGAAGTGCCTTACTAATCAGCTGAAGCTAACCAGCCTTAGTCCTTGTAGTGTACAAATAGGTAGCCTAGTTTATGTTCTACTTGTCACTGGCTTTGGCCACCCCAGTTTAGCCTGTGCCCGCGACCAATTTCAGTATTTCTGGCTACAACACTGCTTACTGTACTGTGTACCCCCTGGACAGCACTGTTAATGACAATCGCTGCGGCATGTGTCATTATGAACAGCAATGCATCTGTCTCCAGAAAACCCATTAGATGTGCAAAGATGTACCAACAACGTCTGGTTAATTTGGTGTAAATAAGAATGTATCTGACATCAAGTCAGATAGTATAAGACATCAAGTGTTTTTAAATTGTGGAATACACCGATTTTGAATTCTGCTTACCTTTCTCCTACGCTCTCTCTCTTCATTCCTCAGGACAAAGATACTGGTGTCATCCGGCAATTGAAATGGATTTGCTGTTTTTCTTCTTACCACTGGTACTGCAAATGTTTGCGTACAAACATACATTAATAGACACACACACAAACATGCACAAACAGAGACACACACAGATTAAATATTTAAATAAAGTCCTACTATATTCTGGGAGTAGTGAGCATGAAATAACCAGTCTTAACGAGTATAGATGTTTTAGTCTTCAGAGTGACGCCAGCGGACTTCACCTACCTGAAACCAGCGAGCTGGCGCTGCCTCTTGGTGATGAGAGAGCCATCATACGATGCCCTGCTGAATTAAAAAAACAGCCTCGTTTAGTTTTAAAACTGGCTTGCTAGCTCTTTTTTCGTCTGCGGTGAAGGTAGTTACACGGCAAAGGGCATCTTCTGCATTTTTTTTTACCTTAATACATTATTGACGCGCATCAAATACGTTTAATACTTAACTACAAGTATACAGAACCTAACTTACTAAGTATGTCTGTCGACAGCTGTGGTGATAACATCCTTGGGACAATCTCAAAAACAAAGCAAATGTTCATGTTAATACATTCTAATTTTTAGACAAAAATGTTACAAAAGTTTAACATCTGCACTATGCCTAAATTGTTAGTAGGCCTACAACAGACGTGAATATTGAGGAATCTAATTTACCTTTTTCTGATGATGACCAAGTTTGTAACACGACAGTTACTGTTTGAGCCACGGCATCCTATATATGGAGTGGAAAGATACTGTTTAGGAGTTTTATCCACCTTTCCAAAAGACAAATACTTTGTACTCGTCATAAAACCACGTTTGGAACTTTCAGTTGCCACTTCCGAGTTTGCGTTCTGTTGCCGTAGCAACAGTTGTTCGGTGTATTTTCTAAAGTCTCATTTTTCATTCCCCGACAGGTGGCAGTGTACTACCATTTTTTTCCTTTGAAAGACTTGTTCAGTAATTGACAGAAAGCTATGCATGCTAGAATAACTCTTTTAAATAACTGTAATAACTCTAAAAGCCCCAAAAAGATAACACTGACACAAGGCTCTGACAGATATCGTGTTAATACAAAAAAAAATCCAAAGCCTGACTTTAATATTATTTTTACAGAATTCATTTATGTACATATGGATTTTATCAGTGCTTTAAAAGAGTTAATATCAGCTGTGGGTTGTTTAAACTAATGCTAAACAGGTGACAAACTTACAAATGATGACAAATGAAAAGTGAATATGTTGTGATGCTACTCTCCTCCCCTGTCTGAGATGTCCGTGATAATATCTGAACATCCCAGTCTTGGGAGAATACAGTAGTTTCCTAATCTTCGACATGATGGCCAGCTGCGTTGTGGCAGTGGACAGATGTGTTCACGTTCAGGCTCCTTTGCTTCATCCTCCCACAAGGGAACAGTTGCTTCACTCCCCTTGGCTAAAAAAAGTGGTTCTGTTGCAGCAACACGGACACACAGAGCTGGCATTTCAACACTACACCGGTCAGTTGTTAGATACAACCAGTCCAGTCCGAGTTCACCCAGGGCAACGCTGGCTTATCACCCCCATCGTTTCAACCACTTCTGCAATACTTGAACTTTGTTGCACTGAGCCGTCCAGTTCAGCAAGCAGGCTTGTTCAGTATCCACAGCGATAGAAAATACAGAATACACAAGCGCTCTTTCTTGGCATCATTCTAAGAGTGAATATAAAAATAATTTGTCCATAGTGATAAGAACTTTGGACTTTCTTAGATATATGTACAATTTACCAGACCAAGGGTCACTAAGGCACGTACTTTGATAATCATGAGTTAAGAATTAATGTAAACAGCCTTACAAAATGTGTTTACCAATTCCTTTAATAATGTCCTTTAATAATAAGCCTTATTTATCAGAGACCTCTCATACAGAGGATGTAACTCATAGTGCTTGTAAAAAAAAGAAAGAACACAAGACAAATTGTGTTTTAGATATACAATGACACAATGGAGAATTTGAAGCACACTTTGACCAATATTCACATTTGGGGAGCTTAGCTGTCATTATTAAAAAATCAATCATTCTTAACCGCCCGCTCACGATAAACAGGAGCCATGCCAACTGCTGTAATGATCTCTGGTGACAAGTGACGCAATGCGATGTTCTGGCATTGAGAAGGATATGTTGTCTGCCAGCGAATGTCCATGTTCCCAAACCTCCGCTAAACATTAAACCGTGTGCATTGAGACGCTATCATCTAAATAATTTACTCAGTAAACATGGCAAGCTTTGCTAGGATAAGCAGGGTGGTAAACATGCCTTTATGAGGGTTCAACATCCACACACAGATGAGTGACAGACAAGTGGGACTATGCATGCAGACAGGAAAATAGGAAAACTTGTATCTTTTTTTACACCTCTGATATGGTCAGATAACTGAAACTGACATTTGTGTCTACATCTATTTCCTTAAGTTTTATCACTGTCCTGACATTACACAAAAGGGAAAAAAGTGTTCCAGAAAAATATCCACACATCAGTGACTTTAACACAGAGTTCAACTACAGACATTACAACTAGCTGAAGACACTTTACAACTTACAACTTACCACTTGCCACTTTTCAGCACCATCATCATGCACTGGTGAACACATATGCAAAGCAGTCGCTGCTAAACCAATCTTAGGACTGGTAGTAATTGTGGATGAATTGCTCTGAATTACAGTAATTAATTTAACCAGAAACAGAAAGCTGTTGGAGGATGTAGCATGGGTTGTAGGTTTTTGCAGGCACTCATTTGGAGGCTGGGAAGTTAATGTGGGCTAATTATTATAATTGTGCTTATTTATGAGCTTTCACTGTAGGCTTACAGTTTTATATTTTTTGCTCAGTGTAAAGAAGCTAACTGCTTACTGCATTTAAAGGCAATAAAAAAAAAATAATAATAAAAAAAACTGAAATTCACCAAATGCTCTGAGTTGTTATAATGACTTGACCCATTTAGCCATTGGCCCAGTTGTTGTGGATAACCACAAGTGATTTGAAGGACTTTTGTTCAGGTTTTACTGCACTTCTACCCTTGGTTGTGACACCTCAGCTCTGCTGCTTCGGGAAATATCTGGTTGTAAAAAAAATGGGTTAAAAGTAAACCTTTTTAGATAAGAGCACTGGCCTGAGGGTGCTGAAGTTCCACCACCTGCGTAACTGTGTCGACCTTGAAATGAGCTGCCCACTTCGAATCGAACGAGCGAGGCATACGGGTTTGGCGTTCATCACCTAATGCCTGATATCGTTTTCCATGGCAGGGGGATGGCTGATGGCTGTGCCAGGCCAGCTGTTATTACAACATGATATCATTTCCTACCATGTGGTCAGGGGGTGCTGCTGGACATTTGGGGTCATGAAAGAATGCAAATTTGGGCATCTTTATTATTAATAATAACAGGAATAGAGTCATCAAAGAGCCCTCTGTCGATGCTAAGCTTTGTCCTAAGTTGCCCCCCAGCCCCCCCACATCCCCCTTCCCACCCCCCTATGTGGGCGTTGATGATTCAGATCATTCAGTGACAGTCAGACATAGCACGTGCAGGACCTTTTGCACAGAGGATGTGTCTTGGCTCTGCACTGCACTGCCCAGCTGTCAATTGTGAAAAATCATTTTCGCTTCATGTAATACCTCGGATCAGTCCTAATGTTTGCTGCCATTCTCAGTGATGGACACTCCAGTAGTTGCAAGCAGCAGTCTCTCTGCCCATGCCCCATGCCCCATGCCCCATGCCCCCCACGAGACCTCAGCCCCTTGCCTCACCCGCCGTGTGCCCCCCCCCCCCCCCCCCTTCCCCTGACTTCCTGTCTCAGTAGCAGATTAGCACGGCCGCCAAGCTCCTCAGTTCAACTCCCATTAACCGGGTACAAATGTGAGCGTCTATCCCACGAGACAGTGCAGGAACTAGGGCAAAGGCAAGCCTCTAATCCAGGGATAGACAGCCTCATCGCATCTCGACTGGAGGAACCCCCCCACACCCACACCCACACACACACACACACACACCACCCCCCACTAGCCAGCCCTTCCCGCCTTAATCCCGACACGAGCCAGAGCCTCGTCTAGAACAAACATGCCTTCCAGCTGTTTGATCTTTGGGATTAGAAAGGTCAAACCCTGGTCCAGGCAAAGGTTCTCTTCCATGTTTCCGTGTTGTACAACATGTGAATTAGCCAGCGTTCATGCGTGTGATGGACCGCGCAGGGCAACACTGGCGGGGAAGCTGGCAGTCGTTTTTGACGAGGATTTCCAGGAAGAGCTCCCACAGCTGTGGGATTACAGCAGGCCCCCCTGAATTATCAGCACTCACACTGGGTGACAGATGAGGTGCTAGATTAAATTGATGTGCCCTGGAATTAAATTGTGCATCGAGAAAAAAAAAAAAAAGAAAGCACGCTAACGGGAAATGTTCTGATCAAACTAGAGTTTAAGTAAATCACATTTTGGCCCCAACTGTTTGCAGAATTTTGGAAATCCAATACATCACACAGTTCCAGAGCTGCAGTCCTCTCTCTGCAATGAATAACAAATGGATACAGCGCATTCAGAAAGCATTCAGACTGTTTTTCATGGTTTTTTTTTTTTACATTTCACATTGCTGTGCATTGTAGACTCAGCATCCTGAAATGAATGTATGAATAAATGTGCGTAAGCAATATCTAAATAAGAAAAGTTAAATACTGAACAACCATTTAAACGCCTCGCTAACTGCTCTATTCACTGCGTTCACATGGACGAGTTGAAACCGATTGGAACTGGTTTTGGGATCGTATCAGCTTCATGTGCACGGGATAAAGATCGGCTAGAGATTGGTTTCACGAAACCACTTGGAACATCAGGCTTGAGCTGATGTTAAACCACTTTGTGCTGCCATGTGCACGGATCGGATTGGTTTCACATACTGCGCATGTATCAACGAAATAAAAAATGCAGTTTGTTCCTTCATATGGACTTCCTAACACAGCAGAATGCACAACATGTACGCGAATGCGTCAAACTTTTGGAACACCATCTTTGTATGCTGCCAGAAAGTTTGTTTATTGTCTTTATTTAGTAGGAACAGTGCAGAGTCCATAGAAGATGTGCCAGAGTATGACGTTTTTGTTTAGACCACCTTATTGTTTAAGTGGGTAATAATATCAGGTGAAAGGAGGAGGCTATGTAAATACATTTGCACTGACTGACTTGTAAGATTTTCTTTAGCCACTGTTTTGCGATGTGGGATAACTGGAATGAGAGGTGAAAAGTTCAGTCTGTATCGTGTCGTCTGTATGCACTGTAGGCATATGTGTGCAGTGCTGTAGTTTGCTGTTGCGTATCTTACCTACGTAGCAGCTTTGTTGTGGGCAAATGTTTACTCGTCCATTATTGTAGTTATGTCGTTAGTCGCGTTATGTCCAACATTGTAGCAGCTGGGGTTGTAAATCTTACCAGCCTGGGTCGTCATGGCTGGGACGGCACGGTTTGATCGATATCTTTGGCATTTTTTTCCCAAACAACACGAAACTTGGCACTGCACACACTGGTAACATTATGATGACGCCCTCCAAATTTGAGATCAAGCGGATGAGTGGCAAATTGCAGCTTTGGGACTTTGTTGGAATGATGCAAGAAGCTTTTGCACAACTGGACTTGGAGAACGTTCTGTAGTTTTCCTCTACAGAGTCTCCTAAAATTCTTTTGGGTGTGTTGGGGACCATCGGTGGACAACCATATTTTTTCGTGTCCCTTCGGACAAGTATAGAGGCCAGAGTCCTGGCCAGGTCATGAAAGGACATTTGAGGAGTTGTCCCTGGGCTGGGCCACTCCTGCACAGTCCTCTTGGCTGTATATGTCAGGTCTTTGTCCTGTTGGAAGATGAACCCTCAGTTCAGTCCGAGGCGCTCTGAAACCAGGGTTCCATTAAGGTTACGGATATCTCTGTACTGTGCTCTGTTGAGATTCCCCCTCACCCTGACCAGACGCCCAGTCCCCTGCAGTGAACAGCCCCCCCACCCCGCTCCTGCCCCCAGCAGCCCTAAGCTGACACTGGCATGCCTCACCGTTGGGATGTGCAGTCTGTGAGATTTACTTCAGACATAATGCTTAGAGCTGATAACCAACAGCTCAATCTTGCTATCTTCTGGGTATAACATCTTATTGCTAACAAACTACGAGTTCTCCAGGGCATTTTGTTTCTGTCCTAGTGTCACTGAGGAGATGCTTCTAACATGGCGACTCTGCCATGAAGTCCAAATTGGAGGAATGTTGCAGTGATGGTGGCCTTCCTGGAAGTGTCTCCCATCTCCACACAGAATTAATGGATCACAGCCATAGTGAGTGTTGGGCTGTTGGTCACTCTTACTTTGGTTCATCTTTCACAACTTCTCTCTTTGGCTGAATGGACGGCTCTGGGAATAGTCCTTATATCATTAAGTTATGAAGGGAGGCCACTGTGGCTGTGGGGTTCTTCAATGGAGCAGATCTTTTTTTTGGAAGCTCAGTAAGCGTTTCATACAGGCTTAAGGGCTTTGTTTTGGCATTGGCGGCTGCAAGACTCTACACTGACTGCTCCCAACAGTCTTAATTATGTGCAATGATCTGAGATAACCACAGTGTATTTTAGATGTCATAGCGAAGCATCTGGACACTTATGCAGATGTCTTCATTTTTAATAAATTGGCAAAACAATATTTGATTTGTGATGATGGGATTTGGAGTGTAGATTGTTGAGGGAAAAGCACATTGAAAAGGGCTGCAAGACATGCAGAAAAATGGTAAGAGGACACTCTGGACACTTTCTGAAGTCTCGTTATATTTCGACACTATGCTGTCGACTTTGGGAGCTAATTCTTTGCCTTTTTGGTAAGGGAGGGGGTCACTTTTACTTTGACAGCACAATTATTTGGATATATCCCACCGAGCACTGTGTGGGAAACGAGCCTCACACTAAATTAACTGCCCACTGTGCTCATCATTGCAGTGTGTATTTCTGTGTTTCTCAAGGCGTGGAGAGAGAAAGAGACGCAAAGCACAAACTCTACACCCTCCCTGACAATTATGTGGACACGCTTAATTACTGAGCACTCCCAGAATAGCTCTGGTGGCATATTTCACATCTGTGAGTGGCAAAACAAACACCGTGTTCAAAAGCGCTTCGCCAGATGTGCCTTCCTGTTTCCCATTGTCTGACAACACCACGGGTCCAAGTGAACTGTTCAAGTGTGAAGTAGTCAGCAGCTTGTTTTTGTGGTCATGATGATCATGCTAAAAAGGCCCTGGCAGAAAATCAACACCCACTCATACTGAGGTTATATGTGCAGTAATACAATGTAATGCCAATGTTATGTTGTACTATACTGTGTAATTTTATATTTATATTATGTTGTGTTGTATTTATGTTATGTAATGTTGTTTTGTTATGTTATGTTATGTTATGTTATGTTATGTTATGTTATGTTATGTTATGTTGTGTTGTGTTGTGTTGTGTCGTGTTTGTGTTGTGTGGTGTCATGTGGTGTTATTTTATGTTATGTTATGTTATGTTATGTTATGTAAGGCTTGTTTTCTTGAAAACTGCATGTGTGCATTTTCTGAGCTGTTCCAAGATTAAGCCCATTTATACTGAGGTTATATGTGCAGTAATACAATGTTATGTCAATGTTGTTGTACTATACTGTGTAATTTTATGTTATGTTGTGTTATGTTATGTTATGTTATGTTATGTTATGTTATGTTATGTTATGTTATGTGGTGTTTGTGTTATGTTATGGTAGGCTATGTTATGTTTGTTATGTATGGATGTATGGATGTAAGGATTGTTTTCTTGAAAGCTGCATGTGTGCATTCTCTGAGCTGTTCTACGATTAAGCCCTATGTTTCAATCCCGTAACACAAGCATACAAATAAAGGTATATAGGTCAGTGGCTGAGATCTCCACTTTCTTTATACAAACAGCAACTTGAACTGTTCTTTCTCTCACACACATGCACAGTCATTGTACAATCCAGCTGACATTTAATACACCACCAAGGCTGTGTTATGACAAATGTAATGTCATGTCAATGTAATTAAACTCTTGCAAAACAACCCATCTGGAAGCTACATATTGCTGTTAAAGACACATTAGTGGAAGGGTGTCAGAAGGCTGCACCTCAGGGACTGGCAGATAAGGACGGGAAGGAAAGCCTGGAAATGGTATTTTTCCTCAGCACAACATCCATACACACACATCCCCACATGTGAGGCCACTCCAGTTTACGACAGAATTCAAGACCAACCCTCCGCCGTTGCCGACCAATCCCGTGGTTTAGCAGGGACGAGCCTTCAGACTCTACCTCGCATTTCTACTCTTGTAACCCACTCTCGCAGTCATGTGACGCTAATATAGTACAACTACAGTACTGAGCAACGCGGCAGACTGAAGCAGCGCCACACGGTGTGTCTCAAGGGCAAATAACGCATTAGGAAAAACACCTCAACGCGCAAGGGACTAAAAGTATCAAGATCGGAACTAAATCATTGGAATTGTGCATGGTTTGCCACTTTCAAGGTGAGCGAAATTCCAAAAGCTTCCATTTTGTCCCTGGATTCTGTGAATTGGCTTGCTGGGAGTCTTACATGAGGTCTTGGGCGTGCGTCGCTTCCACTGTGCCATATGCTGCAGCATGCGGGGCTCTGGACGAAAACATGTTTACGTTGAAGAGTCAGACCGCCGCGCTTCCTCGTGCGCCTTGGCTTGTGCGGTCGGGGAAAACGGCAGAAGATGGGCAATTAGGTTCATTGTTGGAGATGGATCTTTATTTTTCCGTATGCATCTAATTCATGCTGATGTTTGCGTTGCATTATATGTTTTACGGGAATAACATTAGAACACATTCCAGTGCCGTAAACGCACATGTTTGCAATAGAATGGAATATTACTGAATGGAAAATTAATTCTGCTCCTAAAATGTTCCTAGCTTAGTTGTGTAGGAGGCAGAATTTGACTACCTACACATTTAATTGGTTGCTAATTGGGCATCAAGTATGTCAATTAATTATTCAAAAAAATAATTAGATTATTGATTATGTAGCCCATTTATCAAGCTACCAACGAATGAAAACAGTCGAAAATTAATTATTATTTTGATAATTTGATCGCGACGTTTGGAGCTTTTTGTACTATTAGAGTTGTGTTTGGAGCTAATTTATTGCCACTTGGAGCGATCTGTGTTGCACGCATCTGATTTATGCGCTATTAAAAGCGCTCAGTTGCTGCTCTCTTCTGCCCCACGCGGTGTTTCATGTTAATCATGTTGACTGTGTGTTTTTTTTTTTTAAGACGCTCGAGGGTTACTGTCGGTCGCTGAGTTAGAGGTAGAGCGAGCGAGCGAGAGAGAGGCCCACTACAGGGGGCGAGCGCCGTTCAAAGACCATGCACGTTCAATCAAGTATCAACTTTGTATTTTTATTCAAGGTTACTCGTTGGTCTATATTAAACTATATTTATAGTCCAGTCAAAAAACACCCTCCGTCCATATATCTTAATATTGTAGGATCTCGCATATCTACGGATAAGCCGTGTGAGCTCTGTGTCCCATCCATAAGGCATTTTCACAGAAAGGATTCATTCAGTGTCACAAGGATAGCCTATAATCTTTGAGCGTTAACTGCCATTTATAGTGACAGAGGCGAGAAGAGATGATTGCCACGCGCACGAGTGAAGTTGTGCAAACCATTTATATGAGTGTGCTTGGTGTTAGTAAAGAACGCTGATATCACTGGAGCGATTCAACGTTATTTTTAATCCTGTCTACTCTTTGAAATATAATACCTGTTGAAGCCATCGGCTTGTATTCTCTTATTGGGAAGCGGTCCCAGAACTTGTCCAGCTTGCATGCCAACAGCTTGCACGCCAACCGCGTGTGCGCTAGAAATGGAAATGCATAGAATTCCATATTTCGCATACGCGAGGACGGAACGTAACAGAGAGAGAGAGAGAGAGAGAGAAAGAAAGAGAGAGAGTAGTGTGGGAGTGTATGCTGGGATCAAGATGTCTATGAGAAATGAAAGGGTTGAGTTCTTCAAATGTATTCCAGTTATCCACGAGCTACATGGCCACTGTACAAGCTAACCTAATACTGGCATTACTTTGACATGAACTTATTTCATGCTGTAGAGTAACCATCTCTCCTATTCTGTTTCAATGCAGGAAAGCTGTGGAAAGACAAACTCCAAAGCATATCTCTTCTGTGAGAGAAAACAACAGGTGTCTCTCTCCATTGACTTTCTTTCTCAAGTGCCCTTGTAGAGGCAGCTAGTGGTTTTTGAATTCACCCTAGTGGTCTCCCACCACTAGGAGGGTGCCAAAGAAGGAAGGATCTAATTTTCGCTCAGAGAAAAACAAGACAACAAGGGGATTACAAGTGTCAAGGCTTTGCCGGGCTAAGTCCCTGGGATGGTGGATCACTTTGTGAGTAGCGGGGAACACTTCCTGTCTTACGGTGGCCTCCATTCGCCCTCCCTCGTGTCCTTTCACCTGTCCGACATGGTGACGGACTCAGTCAACTACCAGGTGATGCCCTCGCCGTTCTCCGAGGACGAGCTGAGCGACTCATCCAGCCTGCGCTCCTGCTCCTCGCCGGACTCCCAGGTGCTCAGCTCCAGCTGTGGGAGCTCGTCCAGCGCTGAGAGCCAGGACAGCATCCTGGACTTCCTGCTGTCGCAGACTTCCTTAGGAGGTGGTGGTGGTGCTGGCAGTGGTGGAGGAGGAGGTTCGAGCGGCGATGGTGGAGCGTCGTCGTCGGGCGTGACGCCCATGTCCCTGTCGAGCCTGTTGTGGGACTCTCGGCGGGAGCCGGTCAAGGAGGAGAGCTTCGACCTGCCCATCTGGTCGTCGGCGGAAATGGAGGAGCAGCCTACGGAGCCCTTCCAGCCCACGCTGGAGGAGATCGCCGAGTTCCTGGAGGAGAACATGGACGTGGTGACCATGAAGGCCGAGCCCAGGGAAGGCACCACCCCGCTGGGCCTGGGGTTCGAGCTGGACCTGGGGTTCGGGCTCGGCGTGGAGCTTGGCGACGACGAGGCCTTGCCGGGGTCGCTGGAACAAGCGAGCAAGCCTCAGCACTCAGACCAAACTGTGCCAACCACAGACGCCATGGTAATCAATTCCACCAGCACAGAGACCAAAAGCACGCCGCCGGGTGGCCAGTCTCTGGAGGACGCTGACGCACCAACGCAGGACGTTGTGAAAACGGAGACCCAGAGTCGGCCCGTGTCAGAGGCTGGAGGCAGTGGTGGTGGTGGTGCCGGCATCAGCAGCAGCAGTGGTGGTGGTGGAGGCAGCGGGATGCCAGTCATCCTCCAGATTCAACCCATTCAGATCAAACAGGAGGGTCAGACCCACAGTGGCAGTGGGACCACCCTGACCACCAACGCCCCTCCTCAGGCAGCGCCTGCTCCGGCCCCGGACATCAAAATCGCCCAGCTGCTGGTCAACATCCAGGGCCAGACCTTCGCCCTAGTGCCTCACCTCCTGCCCTCCTCCCCCACCTCAGCCACAGGCCCCCCTGGCGTGAACATAAACTCCGCTTCCAAGTTCGTGCGTATCGCACCCGTCCCCATCGCCGCCAAGCCCATGGGCATCGGAGAGGGCGGTTTGGGAGCTGCCGGCCTGAACGGTGGCATCCTGGTCAGCGGGGCCCAGAAGTACCAGAAGAACCCAGTGGCGGACCTCATCAAAATGCACAAGTGCTCTTTTCCCGGCTGCGGCAAGATGTACACCAAGAGCAGCCACCTGAAGGCCCACCTCCGGAGACACACAGGCGAGAAGCCGTTCGCCTGCACCTGGCCTGGCTGTGGATGGAGGTGAGAAAGAGAGAGAGAGAGAGAAAGAGAGAGAGAGAGAGAGAGAGAGAGAGAGAGAGAGAGAAAGAGAGCGAGTGTGGCAACATCCTCACGTGTAGTGATTGATGGAATCTTTAATGTTTACCTAAGTCATCTGACATATCCGGATGACACTTTAAATGGAGGTCTTCGGCTAAAGTAATGACTTCCTTGGAGCTTTGATCTAGGAGGCCAGCACAATTGGCTCATTGATCAAGCATATTAGGCATGAATAATTGGCCTGCACTGGTCAGGCTTGGTCACTTCACAGTGCCTGGAGGAGACACTGTTTCAACAGATCGTTAAACAGTCAAGTTGGATTTAGAACTCAGAAACCTCTTTTGCATTCAACAGACCTTCTTATAAAATGCTGTATGTGTGCACGAGTAGACCTTCACAGCTCTTTACACAAAAACTCCTTTGACATCATATTTTCCAGTGTGTACAAGTGTGTGTTTGTGTGTGTGTGTAAGAAAGAGAGAGAGAGAGAGAGAGTGTGTGTGTGTGTGTGTGTGTGTGTACCTCCTCGAGTACCTCCATGATATCATTTGAGATGACTCAGCCTGTCATCAGGCCAGCCGATGGCCATGACTGTGGCATGATGAGGCGTAGGGGGGACATTCCCTTCCAGGTCACCAGGCTGTCCAAGACTGTGTGGCTTTTAAATGAAACATTTGTTCTGCTGAAGGTCTGTGATGTGGAAGACTTTTATCCAGCTTTGCCATGTCTGTCTGCTTAGTTAGCTACAAGCTTCATAAGCTATGGCACATGTGGGAATAGATGCCAACAGGAGTGTGATTTAAATGCTAAATAAATTTCATACACGCCGTTGCTAGGCAGATTGTGTATGTGTATAAGGTCAGGGTGGAGCGTCTTGATACCATGTTGCCAGAAGATTAGTTTGGTTTTTAGTATTCTTCTGAAAGCGGCTGACTTTACAGCTTGTGGAAGTTGTAAGATAAATAGTGGCCTATAAAAAGAGATGTTACTGCGATAGCCGTCATGGCAGGCCTATGACAGCTTAAGCTGCTACTGTTTCTTACTTTGTGTAAATAAAGAGGAATAAATGTGGTGTAGTATGTGTATGTGGTATGAATTTGGAAATGAGTCTGTCTGTGTATGTATCTATGTATCTACTGTATGTATGTATGTATGTATGTATGTATGTATGTATGTATGTATGTATGTATGTATGTATCTATCTATCTATCTATCTATCTATCTATCTATCTATCTATCTATCTATTACCATTTACAGTCTGTGAGAAAAAAGGATCATTATGCGTAATGGAAAAAGGGCTAGAAATGGAGAGAGTGCGTGAAAGACGGGATTTGGTGGTGATAGCATGATAGAGGTGCTTGGCTGGAGCCTTGAGGCGATGTGATGTTGGCAGGTGTCATTTTTCTGTATGTGTGTAAAATGAGACGCGGTAGCATGTGGTCTGATGTCACGTGTGTGTGTGTGTGTGTGTGTGTGTGTGTGTGTGTGTGTTTATGTGTATGTGTGATGAGACACCTGTGCAACACTGTTCTGACAAGCAAGTGTGTGTGTTTGAGTGTATGTACAGGCATGTGTATGTGTGTTTCTGCGTGTGTGTGTGTGTGTGTGTGTGTGTGTGTGTGTGTGTGTGTGTGTGTGTGTATCAATGTATGTGGTGTGTTTCTGTGTGATTCATGTGTAGTTGTTAGGTAGCTGGGTGCTTCTGTCACCGAGGTTAGGAAACTGAGTAGTCAGGGTCAAGTGGTGTGATAAAATAGAATTACTATCTTCTCACTGGCACATGTGGAATGCGTGTATGTCTATCTCTCTGTCTCTGTCTCTGTCTCTTTCTCTGTCTATCTTTCTCTCTCTCTCTCTGTCTATCTTTCTCTCCCTCTTGTCTCTGTCTCTCTGTGTCTCTGTATGTATGTGTGTGTATGAGTGTCTATGAGTGTATGAGTGTGTGTGTGTGTGTGTGTGTGTGTGTGTGTGTGTGTGTGTGTGTGTGTGTGTGTAGGTATGGAAGAGTGTCATGTTTAGCAGGTCGACCTCCTCTCAGGGGCAGATGTGTGTTTAGAGAGGATCAAGGGCGTGCTCAGACAGCTCTCACAGATACCGACATCTGTGTGAATGGAACACGGCTTGCGTAGAATGTATAGGTGCTTGTGGAAAAAAGCAGGGGAGATGAAAACCAAGAGATAGAGTGAGAGAGAGAAAGAGAAAGAGAGAAAGAGAGAGAAAGGAGAGAGAGAGAGAAAAAGAGAGAAAGTTGCTTGCACCTGGATCTGTTCAAAGCATGTTAAGCTTATTACCTCGGGGAATGGGAAGTTTCTTGGGGCCGTTTCCGTGCTTA
>CM059267.1:8797729-8827729 GCA_030347295.1 Setipinna tenuifilis | reverse complement strand
ACCAGCAAAACTGTACCGGTCTTGTTGGGACCATTAAGGATTCTCATGCAAGTTGTTTTTGCAGGACCATGACAGTTGGTGAGGCTGGTCTCAGTCCTTGACCATGAGTTGGTGTTGGTTTCCATAAAGGACCATGGAGAAAGGCTTCTGAGAGTATACATTACAAGAAAAAAATAGTAATAACATCAGAGGTGCATTCGAAGTCACAAGCGTTTTCTTGAACGTTTGCAAACATTTCTTCCTGTGTGTTTCAAGGAAGTAGTTCTCAGCAAACATACAGTCACACTGACTGGCCTATGGGCTATGGTTAAATTGACCGATTTGGAATGTTTTTACAACAACATTCAGATTTAATAGCTCAAAGAAAACACATTCGCCTCAACTGTTTTGAATTTGAATGCACCTCAGGAAACAGCGGTCTCTCGAGATATGTAAACTCTTACTCTGGCATACACGGCCATGGACTTGAATGTCTCTCTCTTTTGTTTTTTTTTTTCTCATCATATCGCTATTTTGGCTGGATATTTTGTCTCCTAGTAGTGAGAACAGAATCTAAATCTGAATCAACCTGTTACTGGAATGTCCACAGGCCTGTAAGACAAGGGCTAATGCTGTGGACCTTGCCACACATCCGCAAAAGGGAAGACAAAAAAAAAGCAAAACACCACCACCTCTGCTAAGGCCTGGACAGAATCTCGTCTGCCCTTGTTTGATAACTCGTAGTGCTGTTTTGGCCTTGACTGGGCTGGCTGGCTGTCCTAGAGGGGAGCCGTAGCTGAAGCATGTGCAGTGTATGCCAAGAGACTCATCAAACCAGGGGTACATGCACCAGATTATATATTCATCAGGCATTCCTTCCGTTCATTTGTTGAATTTTAATAAATGCTTGTTAGAATACAGGTGTTTGTTTTCAAATCACATCCTATGAATGTATGTATATATGTGGGGACATGTACATAACGAAAGACGGAAGAGACGGAGAAGATCTTTCTTTGAAAAGTTAAAAATGTGCATCTTCAGTCTGTGGTGAAGATTTGTAGTGTAAAACCCCAAATGTGTACATAACGTAACGTTTCAGTAATATGAATATATTATATATTTTTTTCTTTGTTCTACACAAAATGCATTTACAAATAAAACATTGAAACTGATCCCTTTTGTGTGTGAATGTTCATTCTCATATCCTAGTCTAATATTTACCATGTCCTCAATAAAATATGGATACTGACAGGATAATTATACTCATAACACATTTTCATCATAATAGATGTTAGCTGGAATAGTTGTACATAGCTCATATCGTTGTTGCCAAAGCAACAAGTATCCATAGCTGCACTGAATGATTGACTGATAATACTAGATAGTTTGAGAAGGCTGTCACCGTTGTTTGGCATAACATGTTATCAGAATCTGTTCTGAGTTGTCACTGAGCACAACACACTTGAAGCTGGAAATGATTTTCCAAGAATGCTTCCCAAATGAAACTGGGATAGGCTATATTTTAAAAAGAAATGTCAACTTTCATCAGAAGTGTAGTCACATAGTCACATAAATAATGCAAACCTTTCTTCTAGTTCTTCTAGTTACAACTGTTGCAAGTTGAAGGTCTTGCAGTGCTACAGTAAATCACCTTTATCGATAAACAAAAACATTTCCACATAACCTCAGGGAAACTGAAGGAAGAGAACAAACATGGCCAAATGGCCAAAACAAACAAGCATTTCCAGTGAATGTTAGCTGCACAAAAAAGCTCAGCTCGACTAGATAATCTGTCAAAGTTTCTCCTGTAGTTCAAATACTCCTTCATTCACTCTCTCTCTCTCTCTCTCTCTCTCTCTCTCTCTCTCTCTCTCTCTCTCTCTGGTATGGAAATGTTTTTGCTCTAATGATATATACATATAATAGACAGGACAAGAGAAATACAGGATCCCACAGATCAATTATAGTCTGAACTAGTCTGGTCTGGTCTGCTCTGCTCTTGTTGGATTGTGTTTCTCGAAAGACTCAGGCAGAGCACAGTGTGTTCTTTTTCGGTCTCGCGCGGGAGCTCCTGCCAAGCTAAACACACACATATGGAGAGCATCTCAGGTTTATGGCGTCTTCGGCTTTTTACACGCGCTCCGCAGCTCCGACACTGAGCCTAAACCCATCGCTATCACCGCGCTCCTCCTGCCTTTCCCCGTTCCTCGATCCCCATTCCCGTTTCCACATGACAGTTATTGGCAAGGGCCGGTGTTTTCTTCTTGCTGAAATCGTGCTGAGTCATCCAACATAAGGAAAAGGCAAACTGTTGTTGTGCTAAGATGCGTGAGTGAGGCGATGGGGTCTGGATCGGGGCTGGGGGTGGGGGGCTGGGGGTGGGAGGTTGGAGGTGGGGGCGGGAGGTGGAGCTGGTGGGCGTTGGAGATTTATAGCAGCAGTATACGTACTGGCATGAGCGCTGTGCTCTTGTGTTTAATGGTGTATATGTGTGTGTGGGGTGTTTGGTGGTGGTGTGTGTGTGTGGGGGGTGAGGTCGGGAGCAATTTTGGGGGGGCCACCCGAGGTGGGAGATGAACTATGGTGGTGGCATGATGGGGTGGAGAGATGGGGTGGGGTGGGGTGGGACGCATGATATGAGGGGTGATGCCGTCAGAGGAACAAGAACACCAAATTCAAACCATGTGTGTGTGTCCACCACGGAGGCGGCTTCAGGTAGTTCCTATAGAGCAGGAACTGCTGACTCATGGCACAGCACGTGCGCTGGGCAAACGTTACGGTGATGTGACTGCAGCTGCACGGCAGGAGCACTAACCTATGTGAGGAGGACCCTAAAACAGAAAAGATATGGCCCTGGTTAGTCTTTGGTCAGCTGATGCACAAAGTAATGTGTGTGATCTAGTCTGATCAGGTTGTTCAAAATGCTCTTTTGTGTTAAGGTTAAAAGCTGCCATACTGAGGTGAGGTTTTTCTTTTTTTTTTGTTTAATCCCACCCGTAAACCTGTCAGTCTGGTTACCTCACCCTTTGTAAGACACTGAAAAGCAGTTTTTAATGGTGTTTTGTTTCTTTTTTCCCATCTTTTTCTGGTGTGTTTAGAAAACTTTTGCAGTCTGTAAAGTTTATCTTTTGCTCACCTACTGTGTATTTAAAGTCTCTAACTTAATGCATTCACAACTTGTTGAATAAATGAATGAATGAATGAATGAATGAATGAAAAAGGTTGTAGCAAAAGAAAGAAGCTTAGGCATCAGGCTCTTCTGGCCACTGCAGAGTTACTGCTGAACTGGCTTTTCCGAATACCACTATAACCTACAGAGCTTTTGCTGATATGAAAACTGAAAACGGAGATGGACAAAATGATAGTCATCGCCTCACTGCCCTTCAATTAGCGACAAAAGATGCTTCAGGGACTGCAATACCCAGCAGGCTTAGGTTCAGGCATTTGTTTGACATTTGGCAAAAGATCCTCCATGACAGTGTAACTAAACACTTACTCGTGTGGAAAACATGTGCGGGATTAGCAGGTGATTTATCAGTCCATCCATTTTTTTTATAGTTTACAGTGAAAAGACTTTTTTTGTGGACAGGTTTAAAAACATGCCTTTGTGCAGTGTGTACGCTCATATCAGCAATCTCTAGCTGGTTGTTTGTGGTTCGTGTTAGTTTGGAGAGAGCCATGATGTGTTTTTAATTCTGTGGTTTGTGTGTGAATGTGCATGGGTGTGTACACTAGGTATGGGTATATGGGTGTGTGTGTATATCATACTTTGGTGTGGGGTGGGGTTGCGTTTGTACATGCACAAAGGCCTCGTGGTTTACAGTAACAGAAACTGTCTTTTATAAACTGTTAGGTAAGGGCTTCTGGAGTTATAGGCTCACACCGATAAGCCTGCTTTAATGTAACGCTCACAACCCCGCCTATCATGCCAATCAAACCACTATCAGCATGTTGTGACTGGAGCGGCATCGTGATCATGATGGGCTTGATAAATGCCCTTCACTTCAGCACCTCTAACACCTGCACAGGTTATGAGCCATCATTCAAACTCTTTTACACATTTTGGTCCATTTATGCAATCCCCAACACTCAACGCTTGACACTCATATGGTTTTATAAAGGATTTAGCAGTACATGGAGGAATTACATGGTGTCTATTGCGGTGGGCTTGAGTCTGCCAATGCCGGGGGCCTGTCCTGTTGTGCAGCTGGTCAGTCAGAGAGTACGGCTGGCTCTTGTCAGTCCTGTTGTTGTGCAGCTGGTCAGAGTACGGCTGGCTCTTGTCAGTCCTGTTGTTTTGCAGCTGGTCAGAGTACGGCTGGCTCTTGTCTGGGCTGGAAATGAGAGGAAGAGAGGGTTCAGCAGATCGAACATTAACCATGGACTATCTCCTGGGGTTGTTGTGGCAACCTCAGAGTTAGGCTTTGGACTCCCGCCGCTCACTAATACATACACCACACAGGACACCGCAGGCGCGTGCCCCCCCCCCCCCCTGATAAAAACAGAGAAAAACGGAAGAGACGTGAAACAGAGAGATAGCAGTGAGTAGTTACGTTCAGGCAAGTGAATGAAAGATTCGGGAAGTTTAGCCTTACATTAGACGTAAGACTTGTCCACAGGGAGGAACTCATTCAAGGTTCTGCTTAAACTGTGAAGAAGAGAGTAGACGTCCGCACACTGGAAACTCCACCGTGATAATTTTTTTTATTTTTTCAAACACGCATTTCAAACACGCAACGTTTCGACCCACACGGGTCTTCTTCAGGCATGATAATGAATGATAGCTGTAGGTGGCCAATATATCTGCTTAAACTGTACCTGATGAAAGAAGCTTTACAGAACCTTTCTGAGACTGGTCTTTACTAAACTATAAAAATGGACTCTTACAATACAACACCGTCTGGCCTTTAGGAATCTTCTTGATCAAACTGATTTATGATGATTGATGGAAAGTACTGCGGTATATAACTATTCCATCTGCTTTGTAATGAAATATGATTTTTTTTATGTGAAACACACACACACACACACACACACACACACACACACACACACACGCACACACACACACAGACACACACACACACACACACACACACACAGATATATGTGCATATCCAGATACATGACACTTTCTTTTTTTGGATGATTGAATGTGTTTGAATAACATGGAGTGGACAGTCTGCGTATGACATTTAGTTAAAACTGTTCTAAACCATAGAGTCTTACTTTTGCAGTGTGCTTTTATTAGCAACTACTTGCTGCAATGTCTTCATACTCAATTTTATGGTGGCTGGTCATGATCCAGTCAAGGATAGATGAACACAACTGTCATCCCATCACCCACCCAGATTATTTGTCAGAAATTGCTGTGATCTAGGACAGCGGACACTGCAAATCGGTGCTACAACAGTATCGTCAGAGGACACCACCAATCAACATGCTAGCACTCATTGAGTTTTTCTGGCTGTATTTGCAAGGTCCTTGCATATTTATAAGTGGTTGACTGGGGGGAAGCTTTTGACCAAAGCTTTAAAGCTTTGTATTTGATTCCGTGATTATGCTAACAGTTTCTTGGGTTTGAGGAACAAAAGGTTTGATAAACAGAGCTTTTCCAGCGCATGACAGATTGTTGGATGACTATGACTCTATCTAAGATCTGACCAAATTGTCTTACAAAGACATTCAGGCACGCAAGCATACAGACACACATAAACATGTGTGCACTCACACACCCATGTGCACAGACTTACGTAAAGGCAATAAATGTGGACATGCGTGCACACACACACACACACACACACACACAGATGTAGTCAGACACACATACACACGTGCATGCACACACAGACCCACAGACCCGACACACACACACAAGCATACACACACACACACACACACACACACACACACACACACACACACACACACACACACACACACACAGAAACACACAAATGTAGTCAGACAGACACACACCAAATAGCCACACCATAGCCATCTATATGGTAAATGCTTTTTCCTCAACCAAATTAATGTGTCATGATGCATTTCTGTTATGGTTTACAAAGACACATGTGTCATACGCTCCCCATGCTATGCTATGACCCAAGTGCTTTCCCCTGTGTTGTCTGTTCAAAAATGTGTCTGGGTTGCATTTCTCTTTTGGCTTCAGGTTTCTACAAGCATGACTCGAAACATTTGAATGGGGGGAGATAGTCTTCAAATGCTGGGGGCCATATCATTAATAAACATTTAGCAATGTTCTGCGAATGTTTGGCTAATGATAGTGGAGAGCTCATCAGAATAATTGCTTCTTTTGTCCGAAATTTCCCTGCGTGCACATCTGCAAGCCATTAAAGCATTGTGTGCATGAGAAAAGCTTTACATTCGCTCTCTTTCTCTCCCTCTCTCTCTTTCTTAATCTCTTCTTAACACTCTGCGTCTCTATCAAAGTTTCCCATATGCATGCACACACACACACATACACACATACTGTCAACAGAAGAAGTGAAGAAGAAAAGACGATTGTGTTATGCAAGGCCTTAATTGAAAGCACATCACACACACACACAAACGTTCCCCCACCATCCATCCACCCATTCTCCCAGCCCCGACCCAAATCAGAGCAGCCACGGCAGATCAGAACAAGTGGACTTCACTCACACAGTGTGCACGTGTGTGCACGCACACATGGACACACACAAACACACACACACACACTCTCTCTTTCTCTCTCTCTCTCTTTCTGTCTCTCTGGTTCTGCTTCCTTTTCTCTCTCTCTCTCTCATGTGTTAAATGTCTGTCTTAACATACACACACATGGCACACACAGACACACACACACGCAGACACACACACACACCTACACACACACACACACACACACACACACACACGTAGACACACACACACACACACACGCACACTCTTTTTCTTGGTCGTTCTTAGTCAGTTGGCCCATTGGCTCTGGAAAAGGGATGGACAAGACAAATCTCCTAGTTAAATCTCACATTCACACTTCTTTGGGAAATAACCGCATACAGCGAACAGATGTGTCTCTTTTCATGTTCAAAGTCTGTTGGCTCTAAGTGACACTGAGTGCTGTGGAGGGGCCTTGCGCTGTATCAATACAAACATTGTCCCATGTAAATTTAGACATTGGCATGGTGAGCCACTGTCCGACAATAAATCACACACTTCTCCTAACCCCTATTGGAAAAACACATGGACATTCTGCCTCAGCTTTCTTCAAAATTATGAAATATCTGGACCCAAGGGTGGAAAATTATGGGTTTTCGAGAAGATTTGGCCAAGGCGCTGGGTCTGTTCACGCACACGGGCTATCCCTGTAGGCCTTTGCTGGCACACCACAGAAAGAGACCCTGCTTATTTATCATGCAAACTCTGAGCAAGAGCTCTCATACATAAATGCCTTGAGACATGAAGTGCACTTTGAGGAAAAAGAGAAAAAACTAGTGGAACAATAAAACAAAAGGGTATGGAAAAGCTTGTCAGTTCATACTTGTTTTAGCTTCTTTTAGAAATGGGATCTGTTCTCATAAGTTGACTCATCTCATCTTTTTTTGTGCCTTGCTAGCTAGGGAGAAGGAACCACATTGCATTGTCTTGTCCTGTGGGGCTCGGCACTCTTTGATTCCTGAAACGCAAAAAGATCATCGCCTTAGCAGATGGAGTCGGATGTTATAATTTCAGAACCAGATGGGATGGCAGACAGAATCACAGTCCGAGCTCTCCCAGGTGGAGTCTTCACAGTGTCTGGAAAACTCTCAGTAGACACAGGTAGTACAATGGCGGACGAGTCGGACATTTTGTCCCTTCCTCTGTCCCTGGGGGGAACTGTCCTCCCGGGCGACGGCTTGGTCGATGAAACGTGTCTAATAAAACCGTTGGTCGCACTATGACCGAGGTTGCACCAGACCTGGCCATGTTAGCAAGGTGAACACCAAAAGATCAGCCAAGGGGTCATGTGTTGGCCAAGCCGTCCTGCCGAATTAGACCAGCAAAGTCATGCTGCACTGCTCATCGTTGCACAACCCCAGTGTCCTCACACCCCACAGCTAGCATGACGTCAAGTACCAGTCTGCTGTATCAGCCAGGAGCACAGACATTTAGCACAGGACGAACAGAGAAAAAGGAGAGAGACAAACAGACAGACAGACAGAGAGAGGGGGGAATGAGTTTGCATATGTCTATGTCTGTGTGTCTGTGTGTGTGTGTGTTTGTGCTAAGGCGTGCGAGTATGTGTCTGTATGTGTGTATGTGTATGTGTGTTTGTATTTGTGTGTGTCTGTTTGTCTGTGTGTGTCTGTGTGAATGTGTGTGTTCATACCTGGGTGTATGTTTCAGCACACTGAGGATGTTACAATAAAACCACAAGGTGAATCTGGACAAGTGATTAAGTAAGTGGGAGTCTGGGTGTGTGTGGGAAGATTAACGTGTGTATGAGTGTGTACTAGTGTGTGTGTGTGTGTATGACTGTGTACTAGTGTGTGTGTGTGTGTACATTTGTGTGTGTGTGTCATGTATACTACTTCACTGAATAACATTAGACATTTCCATATATTTTCCAGCCAGCTGTGCAATGTTATTATAATTAATTACACCTGAATCACCTGAGCTTTTCCATTACATCCACAATGCAAATTTTACATTTAACACTGACATGCCCATCGTCTCCTTCGATTCAACAACATCCCAATCCACATCGTGCAACACCCCCACCCCCCTAACTCACACACACACACACACACACACTCACACACACACACACATGAAAGGCTGCATAAGCATGCATGCTAAGTTGTACAAGCATCGATTATGAATGCCTGTCATGCCTAACAGATTAGGGACGACCAGGAGAGAGAAAGGAAAGAGGAAGATGATGAAGACAAAGGTGTGAGTACCTGTAACATCTAAATGAAAATGGGCAGAGGGACTTCAGAATGGCATGCTAATGGCAAGCCTATCTTTTGCCATACCCGATTCACAATGATTCATTGTGCAGTAAGCCAGTGAAGCTGTGTTTGCGTTTTTTACTGTGTGTAATTGATCATTAAAGTATAGATTTCAGCTTCTTCTGGACGATGCTGCTCTTGTTAAATCCCCAGTACAACGAGCTCCCTCAGGCGCGCATAAGCGTTTTACAGAGAGAGGCGAAAGGAAAAGTCTGAATTAAAATGCCAATTTCGGATAAATAAAATGCAGTGGGGGGGTTGGGGGGCGGGGGCAACCCTGATACATATGGTTTTGATAGACATTCCATAACTTTAAATGAGCCTTCTATATAACCCACGAACCACATTCAGTTTATGTCTTTCATTAAGCTCTGAAGAATTGACAAAAAGCAAATAAATAAATATATAAATAAATAACAAGAAGGGGGGTGGGGAGAAGCAGACGAAGAAAACGAAGAAAAAAAGATTTCCATATGTGAAATATGCACTCTGGCAGTAATATGTTCCTTCCAACAATGAAGAAATTTTGAAAACGTGCTTGGGAAGATGCCAGGCTTCCTGTATTCCCGAAAAAACAACTTATGCAAGGATGGACTGCAGATTATCATGAATGTTCTTTGATGGCGCAGTGATGATAGATGTTTAATGTGGAGCAAAATGTGGTGGACTGCAGTGCGAGGGGGGCTTTGAAGAGGTTAGCCTTTCTTGCACCACTCCCCCTCACCCCTCACCCCCAACCCAAAATGTGCGGCTGTTTGCAGTGATTGGTAATTGTGCATAATTCGCCATGAACTTGTTCTGGGGTGAGAGAAAATGGTTTTGGATTGCTCACATTGTACAGAGGAGCAGAGCAGAGTGCATAGCACATCTTTAACGTGCACTAATGGGCTCTTAAGCTGATCCAGGCTGAGAGGTGAGACACAGTCCAACCAGAGGGCCTTAGCTAGTGTTGTGTAGCATAATGACAAGAATGCGTTTCGCTAGTGTTGCGTAGCATAACGAGAATTGTGGTTTTGCTAGTGTTGTATAGCATATAGGAGTGGGTTTCGCTAGCTTTGTATAGCATAATAATAATTGTGGTTTTGCTAGTGTTGTATAGCATAATGAGAATTGTGGTTTTGCTGTTGTATGGCATAATAAGGGGAGTGGGTTTCACTAGTGCTGTATAGCATTAAAGGAGGAGTGGGTTTTGTTAGTATTGTGAAAGATAAGAGTGGATGGTCCTTTAATGGGTTTGTGTGAACAGCATTTTAATGCTAAGCAGTGCTCATCACAAACAGTTTACAGGCAGTCACGGCAGCCTTGTAGCTAGAGTTCATCATTTGAAAGCTAACCTGCAAAGAAGAGTTGTAGACCATGTGCCCTAACCCTAATGTTCCGCTATCCACACCCCACTCAACACCCCGCCACCCACCTCCCCACCTGTGCCAGCTATCTGAGTCTATGTTGTGGCAATGGCGCAACACTCAGTGACGAATTTTTCTCAATGAACCTAGAGTCAGCGACCCCTTCCCCACGAGAATGACGACAATAAGCCCGGGCTTTGGTTAATGTTTGAGCACAGAGGTCCTGGCCAGAGAGCAACAACTCCCTTCGGTGTTTTTCTCCCTGCTTGTGTCATGCTAGTTGTTTGGATGCCAAAGATTAAAGGAAAAAAAGGCCCCAAAAAAAAAAAGCTTCAGCGCAGCGATAGCGCTGCTCTTTTGATCTATCGTGTGTCCTTTGTAGTCTCTGTCATGTGTGCTTTATAGTTGTGCTAGGACCACCGTAAGCCTATTGCACACTGTGAAAGGACACATAAAGCAGGTTTTAAAGAAGTGAACACAGTATATATCTTGTGTCCTTCCTCCCATACAGATGCCATACCACAGGTATGTTATTATACCTCTTCTCTCTTACGTCTCTCTTACATCTTACCTCTGGTTGTTTATTTGCATTAATACTGACTTTATATCGAGTTAACTTTGACACAATATTGGTTCTCAGTATAGCCCAAGGCAAATAATGACTGACAGGGAATTGTTTTTAACTCCGTTAAGGGGGAGGGGGCATATCACATTATATGTCATTTATCAAACGCTGGGGGCAGACCCTGGGATCAAATACACAACATATTACTTTAATGCAAGTCAGGATTGCTAGCCACCAGATTACCACCTCAAACCTAAGCTCCATAGCCAGAAAACATTGCGTGATGCTTAAGAAATCATTCAGCCACATACAGGGAGTAACAAGGATTGATCTGATAGCAGTTAACTCCTTACCAGTCATCAACATTGAGTAAGAGCTGGGCGTTACATATTACTGTGTAATCTCAAACCAATGGCTTATGATACGGTATGTATGAACCACATCTTGGAAGGAGGCCAAAACATACACACCTATTCAGCCCGAGGCCTTTTATCCCAACTCTACAAGCAATCAGACAATCAAACACACACAGTGCTGGGTGGATCTGGTAGGGAAGTAATGGTTTACTCCTATTACGGTATCCTCAGCAGGTCACATTAGGTTATGGGGCGTGATATATTAGGCTTACTGGCCTGACACATTAGACAACACTCACTGTGTGGGGGGAAGGTGCGAATGAAGCCCGGTGAGCTTGGCTACGTGGCTCCCCTGAATCAACTGGGTGTCGTTTACATGTAATTTATCAAAGCACTCAAATGTAAAGGATCCATGTAAAGAGAGAATCATGTTTGTGTGTTTTCCATAGGCTGCTGTGTGGAGTTTCTCCAATGGTGAGGGGTCTGAGTGACGTTAGCCTCACACACACATACGCATGCACACACACACACACACACACACACACACACACACACACACACACAGACACACGCACATTCACATGCATGCACACATACACACACAGACCTCTCTCTCTCTCACACACACACACTCACTCACACACACACACACACACACACACACACACACACGCGCTGTGCGCAGGGTCTGGGTGACGTTAGGCAGCGGCTCAGGTACGGTGGCGCTGCAGCCTTTTAAAAATAAACTCTGAGTCAGAGAAGCCATGAAGCTGACCTGTGGGCCTTAGAAGAGGGCTTTGTGCTTATGGTCAGCCAAGGGAAACACGAACCACATTCATACACACGCACACGCACACACACACACAGACACACACACACACACACACACACACACACACACACACACACACACATACACGCACACACACACACACACACAAACACTAATGTTGTATCTGAAAGTGCAGTTGCTCTCTCGGTCACTTAACTATTGAAAGCATTCACCTCAAAATCAGGACAATTGCATCTGTACCGTCATTATACAGGTCAGGGTGACCAGTGGGATTGGCTCACCATCAGCCCTGTGGCTAAGGCCACTGCAGGTCACCCTGGGGCCGTGACACTTATAGATACATGAGGGGTAAGGGGTCTAGGGGTTATCTGCTTATACATGTTACATTTACTACATGTTTGCCTGTGTATATGTCTGTGTGTGTGTGTGTGTGTGTGTGTGTGTGTGTGTGTTAAGAGTATGAGTATTTGTGTGTGCGTCCACGTGCGTGTGTATGTGTGTGTGTGTGTGTGTGTGAAAAAGAGAGAGAGAGAGAGGAAAGGAGAGGAGCAGAGCACCCTGGAACATCCACCCTGAGGCTTACAGGGCTGAGCAGTCCAGATGTTCCAATATGGCCAAACTTAAGTAGAGCAAGAGACTTTAGTGCAGGTACCGCTCCTCCCCCCTCTACTTCTCTCTCTCTCTCTCTCTCTCTCTCTCTGTCTCTCTCTCTCTTTCTTTCTCTCTCTTTCCCTTTGCTGCTCAGGCAGGTCTTTCATCTCTCTCTTTCTTTTTCCCTCTCCCCCCCCCTGTCTCTCTCTGCTCCTCCTTTCCCTCATCTTATAGAGACTTTCTGCTGCAGCCATCCTACAAAAGGAGTTCATGAAATGTAAAGTGGTGAAATTATACAAATCTTTACTCAATTATGTTCATTAAAAGTTAATTTGCTGTTTTCTGCTGCTTTTTGATTTGGCTTCTTTTAATAAACCAGAAAATCTGTTCCTATTTACACACCAGTGTGTGGCTATGTACATGTGCCAACTAGTGTACTGGGTGGTGATAAATGAGTGTGTGTGTGTGTGTATGTGTGGGAAGGGGGTGTGTGAGTGGGTGGGTGTGTGTGTGTGTGTGTACATGTTTGTGTGTGTGGGTGTGTTTATGCATTAAGCAGTGTGGAAGCATTCATATGTTCTGTGCGTAAGTTTTTCCCTTGTAACAACTGATGGTCCTCCAGGGTTTTCTTCTAGAACCTGGTTTCTTTCATAGCGTGCACACACACACACACACCTACACAAACACACACACACACACACACACACACACACACACCTACACACACACACACACACGTAAAACAGAGCACAGCACAACACAGCAGCAGTGGCTGGAGATGTGCTGTGCTGGAAAATTACATCGTTACATAACAGCGGGTGGGCCACTTGCACGACTTACACACACACACATACACAAACAGGACAGGGTTGGAGGGCGCCTGCACTGGCACACTGGGACACACACACACACACACACACACACATGTGTCCCTCCACACACACACACACACTGGGACACACACACACACACACTCACATGTGTCCCTCCACACACACACACACACTGGGACACACACACACACACACTCACATGTGTCCCTCCACACACACACACACACACACACACACACACACACACACACACCACCCCATCTCCTGGCCAGGCTCAGCCCAGGTGTGCTGTGCAGTCAGATGGATCACCTGATAGGAACACTGATATCCATGACGGAAAAAAACATACAGTATCTTTAGGGGCCGATTGCAGCTCAGATAACCAGCAGATAACCGCCACTATCAGCCCCACAGCCCCATTGTTCAGCGCATGTGAAGCGGGTTACCTGGAGAACAATTAGAAGAGAAGATAATGTACAAAGGGCCTTGGGAGGGATTACACACACACACAGGACATCACGTAAGCTATTGTTGTGGCCAGAGGGCTACAGGGGATTAGGAAAACAGGCTACATGTGAAAGGGGGTAATTTGTGCTGTAGGCTGTTGGATCGTTTCTTTTGTGCTGCACTACTAATACTGATTGCAATGAGGAGGATGGAGGACGCCCCAGCAAAATTAATTAATGCACCACGACAATAGAGCCCTCCTCAGTGATAGATTTGCTTTCTCCTCTCTCTCTCTCTCTGTCTCGCTTTCTCTCTCGCTCTCTCTCTCTCTCATTCACACAAACACACACATACAGACATACAGACAGACAGACACACACACACACACACACACATACACACACACACACACACACACACACATGCAGTAGCTTGGGAACAGCAGAGGACAGCACCATCAAACCCCAACAACAGAGACAAACCCCTCATCCTACTGCTACTCACACACACACACACACACACACACACACACACACACACAATGTTCGGTGCGACCTATTTTCCTCCTAACCCAGTTAGTGCAGTGGGCCAGGCAGCAAGCAACAGACAGGAGATGGACTCTGGAGGAGAGGAGAGGAGAGAAGAAGAGATGAAGAGAGAGCGAGAGAGAGAGAGAGCGAGAGAAAGAGAGAGGCAGAGCCAGAGGAAGTGAGTAAGAGGGGGGCAGAGGAGGAAGGGATGCAGGCCGGAGGTGCCAGATTCCCAGGCTTTGCCACTGACCCGCCGGCCCCCAGACGAGTGTGTTGTGACAGCAGCTCTCTGAAGGAATGGACATCAGCACTAATTGGAGTTCCCCCCCAACACACAAAACACAGACACACACACATGCACACACACCGAGCACATACACACACACACACACACACACACACACTGAGCACATACACACTGACACACACATGCACACAAAACACACACACACACACACATACACACACACACACAACACACACACACACACGAGGTAGCTACTGTAGGTGGCAGGCTCTGCTCTCTCACAAACATGGTATCCTCCTCGTCATCACCACCTGACTCTCTCTCTCTCTCTAACCCGTTTCTCTATCCCTTCATCTCTCAATTTTTCTGTGCCTCCTATTTCTCTTCCTCTCTTCTCTCCTCATGTTTGGTCAACTAAACACAACAGTACCTCCTTCTCTTTTTTGGCCTTTACCCCGCCCACCCATTTCTCAATCTCTCTCTCTGTCCCTCTCCATCTCTTTTTTTTTCCTGAATCAGTATCCAGCTAGTGCCACATTACTCAGATTATTTGAGCTGAAACTGGCAGCAGTACAACATGAATCTGATTAAATCACAGTAGATTGATTCAAAGATCAAAGTAATCCGTTGTGCTGAACAGTGCTTTAATAACAACCGTGGAAACAATGCAGACAACCTGTGGTCTGGCATATTGTACATGCTGGTGGTCTAACTGTAGCACAATGTAACTTTAAAGATTACATTAACTATAATAACATGCGTATTCACATTGAAGAATGACATTATTTTGATGCCAAGATTCTTGTTGTGGGTGTGAGCAACGTTTAGAACATGTCCTCCTGTGAATTCTAATGGATTAGAATCTCATTGGCTGCAGTTGTTTTTAACATTCATCAAATCACCCTGACAGTGATCCTGACAGTATCCTCACAGTACGTCCTGACATTGTCATTATAGCTGTGGTGTAAATTCCACCGTCCAGTTCATTGCTTTTGCTGTGAATTTCACCGTCCAGGTCACAAAAAATCAATTGTTATGGCTACAGTTGTAATTATATTCATAGTTAAGGTTTCTGCCATGAACGGCCCTTTAGGTTGAACAGCAGGCGGGGTGACCCAGCCCAATTCTGTCTGCAGTGGCAGGAGCTGCTCTAATGAGGCCTCCTGGGATATGTAGTCTTTAAGACATGACAGTTTGCTGCATTTGAATGATGTTGTGCCAGGGAGGTTAGATTTGACTTCATTTCCTTTATGAGGAGAAGGGTTAGGGCTGACTTTTATTGGTATGATGTTCCGTTCAGGATACATGGCTTAAGTGCCAGATGTTTCAGCTGCAGAGCATGTGTGTGTGTGTGTGTGTGTGTGTGTGTGTGTGTGTGTGTGTGTGGAAGAGAGAGAGAGAGAGAGAGAGAGAGAGAGAGAGAGAGAGAAAAGAATGTCAGAAAGTGTGTCAGAGAGAGAAAGAAAGAGTGTGTGTGTGTGCATGTGTGTGTATGAACGTGTGTGTGTGTGTGCGTGTGCGTGTGTATGAGCATGTGTGTATGTACACATTGTTTTTTTTTTGGTGGGTGGATTTGGGGGGTCTTGTGAGTATGTACGTATATCAGTGTGTGTTCACACTGCCTGCAGCAGGGTTGGATGTTAGGTTTGTGGATGTGCACATATTTCAACGTGTTTCCGTGCCCTGGCTGCATTTCCACTGCTGGCTTTAGCAGGAAACTGAGGCTGGCAATACAAAAATGTGTTTACACTCTGGCACCTATAATTTAGCCAAGACAATAACACATCGAGATGACATCACAGACGAATGAGCATTCCTGTGGAATGTGTGTGCATATGTGTGTGTGTGAGTGAGAGTGTGTGTGTGTGTGTGAGTGAGAGAGAGAGAGAGGTCTGTGTATGTATGCGAATGTACATGTGTCGGTGTGTGTGTGTGTGTGTGAGAGAGAGAGGTCTGTGTGTGTATGTGTGTATATGCATGTGAATGTGCATGCATCTGTGGTGATGGTGGTGTGTGTGTGTGTGTGTGTGTGTGTGTGTGTGTGTGTGTGTGTGTGTGTGTGTGTGTGTGTGTGTGTGTGTGTGGTGTATCGTGTGTATTATGAGAAGGAGGTCATGCTAAAGGCTAGCAGTTTTGAGCAGGTAGCTGGGGCGGCGACTCTTCCTCCTGCGCTCATGCCTGTGTTTTCCTCCTCCTGCGCTCTGGATTCTCGGTCCCCTGGGAAACAAGAGCAGATCTACATCTGGCCCCGCTTTCCCCGGTCAATATTTCACTGTGATAAAACGCACGTTACGCCAGAAGGGGAGTGCAGAAGCAGGGCACAGAGATACAGATATGGGGGGGATGAAGAGAGAGAGAGAGAGAGAGAGAGAGAGAGAGATAGCAAGTGTGTTTGCGTGTGTGTGTGTGAGAGAGAGAGAGAGAGAGAGAAAGGGGGGGTGGGGAGAGAGGGGGGAGAGATGGAGGGAGAGAGAGAGATAGCAAGAGGTGGAATGTGAGAAAGAGGGGGGGGGGGAGGGGGATGAGATGAAAAGAGAGAGAGATAGCAAGAGGTGGAGTGTGAGAGAGAGAGGGGGAAGAGATGGAGAGAGAGAAAGAGATAGCAAGAGGTGGAGTGTGAGAGAGAGGGGGGAAGAGATGGAGAAAGAGAAAGAGATAGCAAGAGGTGGAGTGTGTGTGAAAGAGAGGGGAGAGAGATAGAGAGAGACAAAAAGAAGAGCAAAAGGGAGAGAAAAAGTTAGAGTAAAGATAGAGATTGATATAGAGTTATAGACAGTTAGATGTGGTAGGGTGAGCAAGAGACAGACATAGAGAGACAGAGATTGGGGGGGATCAATAGCGAGAGATAACAATTAATATAGAGAGGTAGATGTTGGTAGAGTGAGAAAGGGAGAGAGAGGAAGAAAGAAGGAAAGGGTAAAGAAAGATAGCGATGGAGAGAGAAAGGTAGATGTGGGTAGGGTTAGCAAAAAGGGAAGGAGAGAGAAAGAGAGAGAGAGGGAAGAGTGAGAGGAAAGGTAGAGTTAAGATGAAAGACTGGGGCTTGGCAGGAGGCGGATAAGAAACAGGGGTAGCAAAGATGTGCTGTGTGAATACCTGCAGCTGGCCCAAACTGCACCCAGAACAACAGCTGGGCAGCACTGCATACATACACACACATACACACACACACACACACACACACACACACACACACACACACAATACACACAAACACACACAGGGACACAGGCACACACACTCACACGCACACACACACACACACACACACACACATAATACACACACACACACAATCAACACAGACACATACACACCCAACACGCACACACAGCCGCAGCAGAGTATGGCTTTGAATACTTTGTGTGATACAGCTGAGACAAGCCTGCTTTCTGTCACGCTTTGCTGGGAATACATAGTGCAATTACTAGCTATCAGGTAGAGATGTAATCCTGTCTTATTACATCTTAGAAGGAAGTGAAAAAGAAAGAAAGGTACAAAAAAAGAAAGAAAAAAAGAAGGAAAGAAAGAAAAAGAGAGAAAGAGAGGTAAGAGAGAGAAATGGAGATGTGGTAGTATGACAAAGCGGAAGTGAAACTCTTTGCGGAAATAAGATACTGGAAGAGAAGATGAGAGCAATGGGTGGAGGAGAACAGGGGAGATGAAGGAAGAAGTAGAAAGTGGAAACGTAGGATGCAGTCCCTCAGCCAGTGTTTTCCCCTTGTTGATTGAATACTTAAGTGGAGATTGGTGTGAAGGTGGAGAAGGTCAGAGACCCAATACCCAGTGTCCCAATGCCAGTGTGACCCCCTAGTGTGATCCTCCCTTTTTAATTAAGCAAGCAGAGTGGTCTTATAAAAAGCTGTAAACGTCTTCTTGTGTGTTATTTTGGCACTTTTTTGCATTTTCCATTTTGACCCTTTTTTGCATTTTCATGTGTCATTTCACCACCAGTTTACCTTGCAGTTTTCACATTGACCGGAACATAATGGCTAACTTTGTTAGCCTGTTTGATTAAGCATTCTAAGCCAATAACCATAACCCTAACCCTAACCCTAACCTCAACCATCTCGTTAATGTCTGTCAATGTTAAAACTTATCCACAAGTTACTTATGTTATAGTCTTATAGTAATGTTATTTGCAAAAATGCAAAACATGTTTCTGTGACACGCAAAAAATGCTTAAAAAGTGGCCCGCTATTCTACGCCATTCCATGATATGATGTTGAAGCAGCACGTTAGTACTGTAGTGAATGTGTGCAGATATAGAAGGTCAGAGACACACACACACACACACACACACACACACACATACACGGCTACTCTGAGGAGTGGGGAGGAGAAAAGTAAAATGGCAACACTTTGGTTTCCACTCTAACGGGGGGCCCCAAGGCTGAACTCTTCCAAAAGCAAGAAACCGCAAACATACACATGGGCCTCCACACACAAACCACACACACACACACACACACACACACACACATATGGGCCTCCATACACAAACCACACACACACACACAATTGTAAACTGCTAAAATAAGTGCACACACACAAGCATGCATGCACACACACGATTGTTTTTGTCACAAACACACACACACACACACACATCCACATACAAAACACATAAAACACACACACACATACATTTTTGTCAATTATGCACACCAGTACTTATGCCGAAGCACACACCACTATCACTTGGCTAAATACAATAAATATGACAGATGACTTTACATCAGAACTCTGTCTCACAACAACCATCATAATAACATTAAAATACATGTTGCTGTACTGGATTGAACTGAATTTCAGAACTGGGATTGCTCTTTTGTAAAGGACAACAGTTCAGCCAGAAAGACTCGGAGAAAGGAGTATGTTTTAAGCGATTTAATAAAACAGAATTTAACAATATTTTAGTGGAAGTACATGATCTTTGGCGTAGGTCCTGTCATCAGCCCGGGTCTTGGGTTGAAGGATCCGTCAGATCCTGCTGCAGCCATGTAGTAGGGACCAGAGATACCCCCGGGCGGATGGGAAGACGAGGACCAAACTGGTGGTGGTGGGGATGGAGGAGGGGACTTTGCTTACGTCGATACCTGAAGCAGCGAAAAAGGTGAGTTAGACAGGTCATTATAAGGCAGGTGGCGGCCGCTGATTGGCTGAAGGGTATAGCGCTTCTGTGACATGAGAGTCTTCCTGGCTGAACTTGCGCAGGCTTACATTTTTGTGATCATGACACAACACACAACATTACACAGCTGATAAGACAGAGACAGAACGTGGCGCTGATAGATTCCTCTATCTTTTCACTCATGTCATGGTAACCTGAGGAACATCACTTGCATGCACACCGCTTTCTTACATGATGCGTACAGAAATGTTCAGCCGAATGCAAGTGAGACAGATCCAAACCTACAGTACATTAATTCTAAGGCTTTGAACTGGCTCTTGGAATGAGAACTAAAAACCAGAAACTTTTGATATTTTGCGGAAACAGAAATGAAACCAGAAACTTTATATATTTTCATGTTTCAAAACAGAATCATTAATTTAACATAATGGTAACAGTTAATACCATTTCTTTTTTCATTTTTTTGAAAAGAATTTTCGCTGACGTTCCATGCGTGGACAGAGCATAGAGAACCTCCTACCAATACAGGCAGAATGCATTTAAAAAGGGCTATGCAGTCTCCCAGTCTCGATTATAATCACAAAAGGTAAATACTTAAAATGTTTTCTTTAGACATGAATGGCAGCTTCCGCATGTTATATTTCTGTCATATTTAAACTAGCCATTTTTTGTTGCTGTTTCTGTGGGAAGCACAAAGGAAACTCGTATTTTGCTTCGCTTGGTACAGAGGGTCTGGATCTGCTGTATTAAGAAGCTCTTTTCTTCCTGGCGGTGTGGACTCTGCTGAAATTTAAAACGATTGGATCTACCTTTACCCAATTGTTAACGTGTAGTTGTGACGTATGCAATGCACCAGATTTTGAGAAGAGGGGAGATGGCGACAACAATAGGTTTAGCGCCGCTGCCACTTAGCCTTGCCACCTCCACTGCAACTAGTGGAGCAAACTGTAAGATGAAACTTTTCCCAAACCCCGTTAGGAGTTTGGCCATGACGTCTCTTCCACAAATGAAACTCCTTAAACATTCTTCTTGCTCCAACTTTAATTCCACTTCCATATTCTGAAGTGTTGCCACAACAGACTGAATGGCCTTGCTCACTTTATTCTCCGCTGCCATTGCTGAGCTACATCCACAGTTAGGCTACAAGTGAACAGGTGAAATATAGCGCACACAATCGACCTAATCTTTCAAGAACACTCCCTCTGTTCGCTGATTGGCCCGGTAAGAATTCTACTGGAAAAAGAGACTCAATACAGCAGTTCCAGACACTTTATACTAAACGAAGTAAAGTACGAGGGGCTGGTTTGCCAGGATAGCAATTAGCTGCATTTATTGTCAGTTGTTACATGTGCTAGCTGTAATATCGCAGTCTAAGATACACAAATAGCCTTCTGGATAAATGTTATGATAACATTACAGTTGCAAATATGATTAGTTAAGTTGCAGAGGGTTGCTAGTTTTCAGAATTGCGAACCTTTGTATAGAGCGGCTTTGATAGACTACTGTCTTTCAGTCCTGCCAACTTGAACAATTTAAAACCAAGCCTATCATAACTACAAAAGTTCAAAAATCCCTGCACAGCTTAAGGTGCTGATAAACGCAGGATAAAGTAAACTTCAAAAAGGAAAGAAAAAGTTCACCGCACACTTCTTGACTTTGTTAAGTTTAATTAGAGCGAACAACGCGTTTCGCCTCTGTGCGTCATCAGGTGATGCCTGAGCGAACCTGATGACGCACAGAGGCGAAACGCGTTGTTCGCTCTAATTAAACCTATCATAACTACCTTTATGTCTCACAGCTGACATGGAACGTTATTAACAGGTTCAGGAACAATAGTTCTGCATTCTAACTATACAGTCTATGATTCTAACGGGTACAGGAACTCAAAACTGGAAACGTTAAAATACTGTTTCTGTTGAACCAACCAATTGGCTAAGAAATCCCAAAATTCCTATTCATTAGCCCAACTCTGTCACAGTAATGCGTGTGTGTGTGTGTGGGTGTGTGTGTGTGTATGTGTGTGGTGAGGGGCGAAGGGGGGTACACATGTGTATAGTGTGTATGTGTGTGCCTGTGTGTCCGTGTGTGTGTGTTCATGTGCCTGTGTATGTGTGTGTGCATGTAAAGGCTGTTTTCAGAGGTGGTCAAACTCCAGAGTTATGGTTCATGCATGGAGTCTTTCTCTCTCGCCGAGGATTTTTATTCCGTTTCCTAAACACACAGAGGCCATAAGTGGATGGAGAAGTGCAGAAGTGTACATGCACACAACAGTAGCGCTTTGTTTGCTGCTAGTGCTTCCCAGAAATGCTTTACAGCCGTGCATTCTCACATGCTCTTAATTAAGATAAAAATGGGAGCTTTATGGACGATCAATTTGAGAGTTAATTTGCTTTTAAGGGGATGTTATTCACACATACTCTCTCATTTTCTCCTCTTTTTTTTCTCTCTCTCTCTCTCTTCTCCTCATTTCTCCTTTCTCTCTCCATCTTTTTGTCTTGCTCCCTCTTTCTGGGTCCCTCCATCCATCCTGTCAAACTAACTTTTTTTTTCTCTTGTCTTTTCCCAAGTCACACACAAACCCACATCTACATTGCCTACCTATATACACACATGCATGCATGCCACACACACACATACACACACACGACACAGCACACAAACAACAAACACATTCCTTTAATTCTTCCTTGTCCCACTCACACACAAACCCACATATACATCTATACCTGCACAGACACACACACACACACACACACACACATACACGTACACAAACACACACACACACACACACACACCTCGACCACCAGCGGTAACCCTTTCTTTTACAGTCCCCTAATTACAAAGTATTTACCTGGTAACAAAATCGTAACTCGATGAAATGACATGGTACCAACACAGGTAAAAAGATGGCAACTGCAGAGGAAATAGAAATAAACTAGACTGCATTCCCACAGAAAATGCAAAAAGTGTGCTTGCAAATATGCGTGCCAACATTCCGCCATTCATTTTCAATGGGCCAAAAAGTTGCAGAAAAACGACAATAACGGACGAACGACAAGAGGTACGGTATACCGAAATGTAGGCGGTCAGGTCCAAACCGGGCCGGTCATTTTAGACTTGGAATGGTGTATCTATCTCCAAAGCCTGAGGACTAGTAACGTCTTCAAGATCTGGTTCAGGAGAATAATAATAAACAGGGAGATAACAATAAGTGTGCTCTGCAAGCACACTTAATTACGAAGACATGACCTAGAAAAATTTCCAAAAAACTATTAATTACTTCATTAATGGGTATCTGCCACTGGAATTGTAAAGGTAACTACAAGGAAATTATAACGTTATTACCATCTACAAAGAGTGAAATTATGACTGCTACCATGTAAATATAAAATGTAATTGGTAGCATGTAATTTCATTGAGATACCATGTCGTTTTCAGGTAAATACCTAGTAGTTAAGTGACTGTAAAAGAACGGGTTAACAAAACGAACATATGCACACACACACACATAGACATACACAAGCACACACCCACCCACCCATACACACACACACTCACACTCACACGAAGCACACTGAACTAGTTTCGTCTGTGGTCTGCTCTCCGTTAGCAGTCACGCATCATCTGACATGGCTCCCAGTTCTGTCGCCGTGGAATGCAGCAGTCTGACTGCCGCCCAGCCCCTCTCTCTCTCTTTCTCTCTCTCTCTTTTGCGCTCTCTCTATCTCTGTCTCTCTATCTCTCTTCCTCTCTCTCTCTCTCTCTCACTCTTGCTCTCTCTCCTGGGCTCAGAATGTAGATGAGGGCTCCCCCAGGACACACACGTCCTTGCGTGGCGAGTAGCAGGAGGAGGAGGAGGAGCAGGAGGAGAGGCACAGATTGCACCGTTCCTGCTGCATGTAGCCGGCTGCAGAATATGAAACACATGCTCGCTCACCTCCACCCCACCCCCCCAGCCCCCGGCCCCGTCTGCGCTGTGCTGCGATCGCGGCGGTGACCAGGGATTGTGCATAGCACGAAGGCCACGATGGCTGGTTGGGGCCTGTGGTTGTTGGGATCTGTTCGCTCCAGCTCCAGTCCCCTGCTATATTTCTTTCAGCTCAAGTTTCTGCCTAACAACCTTGTTGGGGCTGAGAAAAAGGGATGGGTGGTAGAGAGCTGGGATGCTTGTCTCTGGCTCTCTGGCTGAAAAGAAGTGTTTTGGCTACCCGCAAGGACCTACAGCTGGGTTTAAACATCGCTCGCTTTCTCACTGTTGGTGTTTGGTTGAATCTCCCTGTTATTTTCCTTCTTGCTCTCTCCCTTCCTCGTTCACTCTGTCAACATGTGTGAAAATCTGCAAAGTTTGTTGTGTGCTGTCTGTGTTGTGTCCAAATTGTGATGTGAGGGATCCAGATTTTTACAAGCACACAGTACTTAGGCCTGTACTTAGGTAATCTGTAGGCCTCTTTAACAATAAACCTGTGCTTAGGTCCTCTCGGGCCAGATGTACAAAAGCTATTAGAGCCCACCACTGGTGTAATTCTCTTGCAAGGAGCACCTAAAACTTGTGGGTGGTATGTACAAATAGGGCACACTTTGTTAAAACTCCAAATACGCTGCGGTATAAGCAGAAAAGTGCAAATACCACTTTTGTGTGGCATACATATGCAAACCTGGGAGTGTCCGTGGGAATGTGGGAGTGAAGTGTGAACTATGGCAGGAGAAGCGTAAAGAACGCCTAATTATTTATTCCGTTGTATGTACGATTCATGTGCACGTGTAATTGTGAGAATTGTCCGCCTCATGAGAGCAGGTATAAACCGGGAAGTGCAAATTCTTTTGCTTTTCGAAACATCCCAAAACATGGCAAGAAAAACTTATCCGCTGCACAATGTCTGAAATTGTTGAAAGTGCCCTTGTTTGGTCACTTTGCTCATTTAAAATATTTTCATCAATTTCATCCACGTTCATTCTTGGTTGGGAAGGGAGGGAGGGCTGAGATGATGCAGGGGGCCATGCACTGAGCTGAGACAGTTCTGTCAGTGTTGCCTTGCACATCACAGCAACAAGTGACGGGTAACATGGGCCCTAATCCGACGATATATTTGCTTAAAAACAAACAGCGAGACCCAGAGTTCTCACATTTACACTCGGGAGGAGCCATTTTACATTAAGCCGTAGATATTATCCCAGTTCAATTGCACATTATAAGCACTGCTAATAACCCTTGAACGCTGGGTTAAGCACTAATTACGTAATTACGCTTCAGGCATGATACACACCATGCAAAATCAAAGCAAACAACGTGTGGTATCTGCAAACTGAGTAGGGCGCAAATAACTTTGTGTTTGCAAATGTACAGTATGCACATCTGGCCCTCTGTTGCCTACTAAACAGTAGGCCTGCACTTGAGAGTCTGCTTTGTCCTGTATATACAGTAGTATATGTTACAGTAAAGTTGATTCTGCACAAATGCTGTGCTGTGCAACAATAGCGGTTATGGTGTTTGGGGCACAACTGGGTTTATTGGGATGTTGAAACAGCAGGGGTTTAGTATGCCTGACACATTAAGTGTGCCAGGGCCTCCTTCATGTTTCTTGGTGTGTGTGTGTATGTGTGTGTGTGTGTGTGTGTGTATGTGTGTGTGTGTGTGTGTCTGTGTGTGTGTGTTGGGGAAGGGGTATTTTTGGATATGTGTGTTTGCGTGTATTTGTGTGTGTGTGTGTGTGTGTGTGTGTGTGTGTGTGTGTGTGTGTGTGTGTGTGTGTGCATTTGGTCACAGGCAATTTACTCAACACAAAGCCCATTAACTAGTGCCTGGCCTAAATGTTATTCTATAGAGTTACTGTAAATAGTGGAAAAATACTGTACACACATATAGCACATAGAGTTTCCAGAAATTGCTTTTGGTTTCTTGATTGAAGAGACATGTTGCTATCCACTGTCTTTGATCAAGTTAGAATACTGTTGTGGTTTGATGTTATTTTTTGTTGTTAATTTAAAGCCTTATGGAGGTATAGCTTAAATGACGCCTTGCCTGTCTCATCAGCCAAAAGCAATCTGTGGTCACAGTGAAACACAAACTGACACCCTTACTTACCCCTTTAAGTCCTGACAGATTAACTGCTAAGGAGAACTCAGGGTTATAGGGGCTGTGTGTGCGTGTGTGTGTGTTAGAGAGAGAGAGAGATACACACACACAAACTCACAAACACACGCAATCATGCAGTACATACTGTCAAAGTCAGTGTGTGTGCTTGGGTGGTGTGTGTGTTAGGCATGTGTGTGCTCACCTTTGTTGAGGTGTTAAATGGTGTGTGTGTGTGGAAGGGGGTGCATGCTTATGTATGTGTGTGTATGTGTCTGTGTGTGTGTGCCATTTATGCACCTTTTTTAAATTGCAAAACAGCATTTACTTTTTATTATTCACAATGGCAAAGATTTTCATACTGTATATAGTTCACCCGCCTCTCTACTCATTCAGTTTCCCCACCTTTTTCTTTTTTTACCAAAGTGTACAGTGTAGAGGACAATAGAGGTGTGTGTGTGTTTTACAGCAGTTGAGCTTAACAAAGGTGTGAGAGGTGTCCTGCGCAGGAGGAAAAGAGAAGTGAAGAGTCAGAGACACATGAAGACAAAGGAGTGGAGAGAGGAGAATAGGTGGACTCATGTTACTGGGCAGAGGGCGGACTGGAGGACAGTAATGTCAAAACCACACAGGGCTGAAAGACGGGAGCAGTACACGAATAAAAGCTTTTATTGTCTGTGTGAATGTGCATGAGAGTACACTCATATGAGTGTTATATATGGATATATGAATGTTGTGTGTGCGCTCGTGTGTGTATGTGTGTGTGTGTGTGTGTTTGTGCATGCACGTGTGTCTATGTGCTGTGTGTGTATGTACTGTATGTGTGAGCATATCTACAGTATGTCTGCTTGTATGTGTGTGTACATCATTGTGTGTGTATGCATTTTTTTTTCCTCGTGTGTGTGTGTGTGTGCGTGTGTGTGTATGGCATATCTGGCCAAGGTGAGATTCCTGTGGTGGTGGCGTGACAGAGAACACAGCTGGTCTGGTGATCACTCAGCAGGGATGCCACACTGCCGGAACATTCCTCTCCCGTGCTCATGGACCAACACTGCACACTGCTAATGTTACCGCACTCACGCACTCCCATCTCTCTCTCTCTCTCTCTCTCTCTCTCTCTCTTTCTCTCTCTCTCTCTCTCTCTCTCTCTCTCTCGTGGGCTCCCACAGCACAACTGACTATTAGGGCCGGACAACCTCCACTGTGAAGTCTGGTTTGTACTTGCCGCCTCTGTTACGGCGCACGCAATGTGTGGCGTCACCGATGCAGCCAAACCCATTCATACTAGCGCTCGAGACATGCGCCAACAGTGGCAATCTTCTCCTCGTCAGAGATGTCATAACGCCGACAGTAGTCAAACAGTCAAACAGAGAGGAAAATCTTGCAGTGAAACATGACTTAATTGCAGGTTTCCATTTTGATTTAGGGATAAAACTGAATAACTCCTAAAAGTTTTGGGTCAGTGTGTGTTTCCAGCAGTATAAGCCTATCAAATGTTTTTAAATAGGAAAGATGTTATGAGTGATGGTCGGACAGTACTTAAATAAGTTAAATAAATTAGCCTAATAAATAAATGTGCAGTCTTGCACCTATGTTGGTTTGTGGATAAAAGTGAAAAACAATAACCTGAATAATGTTACTGTGAATTTCCAGCAGTATTAGCCTATTTGTGCTGAATGCTCTTCATTTAAAGACTTTATACAGACCCTTTCCAAAAAAATTAAATATCATGGAACAGTTACATGAAAAAAGTTTAACTTTAGTATAGAGTATAGATTCAGGGCCCACAATTTAAATGAGTTCAAGTATTTATTGGTTTATTTTTACATATTTTGGGCTTCCAGCTCAAAAACCCATGAAAACAGGAATTCAAAAAAATAGAATACTGTGAAAAAATGACCATTCAGTTCTCAGAAAAAAAAATCATGCTCACATCAAATCAATCAAAGCATACTTTCTAAACAATATGTCAATGTGGGAATCCCTTTGCCTTAATTTGAAGCAATCAGTCTGTGGCATTGCGTGGGAGTTATGGACGCCCAGATGTCCTTGATGGCTGCTGTCAGCTCTTCTTTGTTTTTGGGTCTGGTGGCCCTCATGTTCATCTTGATAATACCCCATGGATTCTCAATGGGGTTTAGGTCTGGCAAGCTGGCTGGCCACTGTGGTGGCATGGGCATTAAACCAGGTCTTGGTGCTTCTGGCAGTATGGGCAGGGGCCAGGTCCTGCTGGAAGATGAAATCTGCATCTCCATACAGATCCACAGCAGAAGGAATCATGAAGTCAATGAGCTAGCTACAGCAGTGTCGCACAACAAGCTACAAAATCTGGTGTGTACACGACCTCGTGAAAAAATCAGTGTCATTTTTTACATCAAAATGTTGCGCATCATACGTGGCGAATATAAACCACGCTTCACGTCTTGCTGCATGGCCACTAATGTGACTGATTGCACTCCTATCTCTCTCCCTCGCTTAGCAAACGGCATCACACCATCGCTGCTGTTACACACACACACACACACACAAACTTCGCTAATGTTCCTGCAACTACAACTTTGCTAATTTTATTTTGCATGCACATGGTACCTGTTTGCCCAGGACAATATTCAGTCACACCTTTGCCTTTTCTACTGATTCTCAGGTTATCTCTTGAGATGGATAAAACAATATTTGAAACAATGTGTGATTAAATAATGCGTTTTAAAAGTTAGGAACTGGAACTGATGAAGGCAACATTCATTCAGTAGCTACAAGAACAAAAGCTGGGTTCATCATGTCTTAACAGATGCACTATGGATACCCATTTAGCTTCCCATTTGTGGACTTCATAGTAAGCTCAGATAAACTCAGCGAGAGCCACAGATTACTATATATAAGCAGGTGGTTTCAGGCCACACACACACACACACACACACAAGCCGACATAGATATACATACATACACACCCATGCATAGAACCCATGCATGCACACAAACAGACCAGGCACAAATACATGCACAGAAAAAGACATAGGTACTTTATACATACCACACACATATATGTATATACATACACACACACACACACACACACACACATACGAACACACACGCATGCATGCACACACACACACACACACACACACACACACACACACATGGTTGGTGGGGTTCAGTTTGAGCCCAGCTGTGCAGATGGGTGCCCCAGTTGTAAGCCCAACGGTTACCCCTTGACACTTGACCCAGGGGGAAAATGCTTTGAAGATGAACTAAGAGAACCCTACCCCTCCCTGACCCCCAAAACATGCAGACGTCCCACACCCTAATTCACACACACATTCACTCACCCCTCACACCCACATACACACATGCACACACACACACACACATACACTTTCACTCGCACAGATGCATATATATATATATATATATATATATGCATATATTAACATACACGCAAACACACACATTAGGCCCCCACCCAAACACTCATTAGGCAACCCAAAATAGCCCCACTTATCCCCACTACCCAGTGCTTTTTTCCACCTTTGGCAGTTTTCAGTGATCCAGCTTAGCACTGCTACTACATGCAGAAAAGTGCACACAAACACACAGTCACATACAAAACACTAATAAAGAGTAATTACGTGTGTGTGTGCGTGTACACACACACATGCTCACACACATACATGCCAGAGAATTACAGACGCACAGACCAGGAGCGCACACACACATACACATACATACCTGCACGCAGAAGTTGTAAAAAAGCTCAAATGAAAGCGTTTTAGCCTTCTTAAGAACCAGTTCCTCCAGAATCACTGGCTGGTTCGCAGGCCTGAGAACATGGCTCCCTGCACTGCCACAGAGACCCACGCCAGGCCTAAAAGGGGGTAAAGGCCCGTTCACACCAACAACTATAATGATAACAATAACTACAACTTAGAACATGAGCGACCCTACTGAAGATGGATGTCTTAATGCTAAGATTGTCATTGTGAGTAATAGATAATAGAATGTCACAGCCTGTAAATTCTAAAGCTTTCTGATTTCCTGCAGTGTTTTAATCTTTCACCAAAATTGGAAGTGATAACAATGATATCATTCAGCCATGGTGTTTTCGTTATAGTTGAAGCATGAAACCAG
>CM059267.1:8780229-8792729 GCA_030347295.1 Setipinna tenuifilis | reverse complement strand
CCTCTTCTTCTTCTTCTCTCTCTCTTTCTCTCTCTGTCTCTCTCTCATGCTGTGTGTAGATAGTGGTAGCAGTGGACATTGTGCTGGACGGTCAGCTATGCTTTATCCACACCGCATGTTGACTCCCATCTTGTCCTTCTCCTCCTGGTCAGGCTTGCTTCATAACGACGCCAGAGGAGGAGTATGAATTAAAAAAAAATGCACAAAACGAACAAAAGCATTGTGCAACGACTGAACGCTGGATAATATAATGCAGCAGTTTATCCCTTTCAATTGCTCCCCTGTGTTTCTGCAGCTTTCCTCCTCTCTCCTGGTCCTCCTAAATGACCCAAAGCATAAAACTTGGATGGGAGTCGAAAGTCTGTCGTGTCTGGCCTGGCCCGCCCTATGGCTCTGCGCTGTCAAAACTACAAACAAACACATAATCAGGCCCCCTTTTTTGCCCTCAAATAATGCCTGTCGTGAGTTATTTTCTAACCTAATTCAGATGACTGTATTCCAATGCCGTCCATGAGAGCAAAGCGATAATCCGAGGCAGGTTTTACGATGTCGATGATGAGGGCTCCTTGCGCCTGAAAGATGGAGCGAAGCTGGGCCGACCCCTCTGCGCTCACCCCTTACAGCATCCACAGGCTGGTGGAGGCCATTTTGCTTTTGTTTTTTTTCTGCTGTTTTTATGGGGGCCCATTGTGCTCCGTGTGGTGGCATGTGTGACTGGATAAGTTAACCATAAAACTATTACAATGAACTGAGGGATTGGTTTGAAAAAAAAATGGAATTGCAGCACAAATGGGATTTGCCAGCTTGTTTTAATTGTTGTAAGATGGCTAGGTTTGTCCGGTGAGAGAGAGGGACAGATTCACCCTTTTACTCGACCTGTGTGTTTGTTCTTAATGCTTTGATATTTGATATAAATTATATTTATTGAATGCCCCTATAGATAAAGTATCGCTCTTTGCTCATAGGTCGCTTTGGATAACATTAAGCTAATCTCAATATTTAACACAACTATTCAACCAAATCATTTGTGAATTACATCAACGTACCATGTTTAGTTATGATGCTATTACTATAACTGTTACCAGGTTCAAAAAAGAAATATTTATAATTTCTGCAAGATGGCTGTTTGAGGTGTTCCAGACCACTGCCGATTGCTGATCTGTCAGATAGCTTGATCTCCCCTCATTGGTTGAGAGAAAACTAAATGACTCTACAACTGGGGGGGGAGGCAGGGGAAGGGCATTTTGAATGTGTGTTGAAGTGAATAACTATGGTTACTTGCCCCTCTACAGGGTTAATATTCGATATTAGTATGAATGATGTAAATTCAACATGCCCCTGTAGCTAGTGTCACTCTTCACTCATAAAGCCATTAGCTAAATACATTAAAATGTAATATAAATAGTATGTTTATGTACATATTTGTTACGCTTGGCTTGCAGAAGGAACGTATTGAATTACATGCAGTACACACAGATAGCTCGATTGTTGCTCTTCCATTTCCCACTCTCTAAGCATAAACCATCCACTTGATGCAATACAATACAGTTTAATGTACCACAGTGTTTATTTATATAATGCTTTGATGGCAGTATAAAGCATGTCATAATCATAATGTAGTGTCCCCCTGACACTACTGCTTCAGTGCCACCTCTCATTTATACATCACAAAGGCATCTGCTACATGCAAAACAATGTAATGTATTACGGTGTAATTATGGAATCTAATGATATTTAATGTGATTATAATTGTTTGCTCTGTGCATTCATGCCCTGTGTTGTATTCATGTGGCTGGTTTGCAGTGTCCCACCTGTGTCCTGCCTATCTCACAGTGGGCTGCTGCCCAGCCTCAGCCCTAGTGTGCCGGGTGCTGTACTCAAGGCCAATGCCATGGCAGAGATCCAGCGAGGAGAGAGAGTGTTGCTAATTCACTCTTTCACTTGCGGGTTTTACACCAGCTGTTCAGAGATTAAGGGATGACCTTCTGGCTACCAACCAACGAAGAAGCCAGTGTCATGGCCTTTCACACACACACACACACACATACACACACACACACACACACGCAAGTATAATTTTACACAATGACACATAAAGATACAGAACAAAATAGAGAATGGAACCAGATTCCACTGAGCATGAGAAAAGTTGAATGCTTGAACACTAAAGCCCAAATTACCAAAGGAGCCCAGTCAGTTCTTTACTGATTAAGTTTGACAAGCAAAATCGGCTAATACACAATAAACACCAGTTAAGAAGACACAGTATAGTGTAAGACAAGATCAACTAATGCATAATAAAGACCAACTACAAATACACAGTAGAAGCCAACAAAGCAGGGCTGGAAATGATCTTTGCAAAACGTTTACCAGCCACTGACAAATAAATGGTAAAATTCTCCATCCACTCAACAGTAAATTACTATTTTGTGTCCAAAACCTGCCAGCCACTTTTATATTTTACCAGCATTTGGATGGTGCCTGGTGCTAATGTCCATTCCTGTGACTAAAGCACAGTATGAGGTAAGAAAAGACCGGGTAATGCCCAGTTAAGATCACCTAATGCACAGTAAAGACGTGCTAATGTATAGCTATACCAGCTAATGCATAATAAACACCAGCTGAGACACAGTATGGGGTGAGACAGGAATAGCTAACGCACAGCAAAGGCCAGTTAATGTACAGTAAACACCAATTTAAATATTATAGGCCTAAAGGCTAAGGTAAGACCAGGTAATAAAAATAGAATAAAATACACTTTATTAATCTCTTCAGGGGGTTTAATACACAGTAAAGACCAGCTAATGCACAATGTAGGGGGGCACGCCAGCTCATGTACAGTAGAAACCACATAATGTCCTTCAAGACCAGCTAATGCACAGAAAGACCAGCTAAGACAATATAAGGTAGGAGAAGATCAGCTAACGCACACTATATGGTAAGACAAGGCTAGCTAATGCAGAGTAAAGACCAGCTAATGCACAGTAAAAAAAAAAAAACAGCTAATGCACAGTGAAGACCAGCTAATGTACAATAAACACCAATGAAAACATAATAGGCCTAAAGGCAAGACAAGACCAGGTTATTAAATAGAATCAAATCAGGGGCGATTAATACACAGCATTAATACAGCGCAGTCACTGTCAACTTGATGCAATACAATGCAGTTTAATGTACCACAATGTTTATTTATATAATGCTTTGGTGGCAGTATAAAGCATGTCATAATGTAGTGTGATCCTGGCTAAACACCAATTAAAACACAAGAAGCCTTAAGGGTAAAACAAGACCAGGTCATTAAATAGAATAAAATAGAAAACACTTGATTATTTCTTCAGGGGGAATTAATACGTAGCATTAATACACAGGGGGGTATGCTAACACCAGCTAATGTACAGTAAACACCAATTAAAATACAAGAGTAGGCCTAAAGGGTAAGACAGAACTGTCTTCCTGTATCTATAAAGGTAGTCTGCTTACTCTGTGTTCCTCTACACCGCTGTCAGCTTATGTCCTCCTTTTTGTAAGTCGCTTCAGGAAAAAGCGTCTGCTAAATGTAACGTAAAGGACTAGCTAATGTACATTAAAGTTAAGTGAATGTACATCAAGACCAGCTAGTGTACAGTAAGACCAGCTAATCAATGCACAGAATAGGGAGAGGAGTATGTGTTAACAGCTGTGATTAGACACAATGTTATTCCATTTACTAATGATCACGGATAGTAGCATGTTGGTTTTTAGTGGATCAGGTATAGTACACTGACTGAAGATGTGGGTCCCTCGTTGTGGTTTTTGTGATCAGCTGTTAAAACAGTTCGATTGGAACAACTGAGATGATCTGTGTGTATCGGATTTCACACGAAATCAATGATTCCTAGCGCATGTACGCACTTCCTGAAAACCGATACCCATGATCTGCTGCTTTGATTCCATGCTTTTAATGGTCGGCCTGATATATATATAGGAGTCAATCAACCACATCATAGCCTGCAGTCCTTCAGATGAAAAGTGTCCCTATTTATAACCACTGGGCCTAAGTATATGAAATGTTATGATAATGTTCAGTAAATTCATTTTTTACATATCTGTGTGTGTGTGTGTGTGTGCATGGGGTGGGGGGTGGGGGGGGGGGGGGGCGGTGGGTGTAGAGAGTTTGTGGTTTGTCTACATGTATACAGTTACTGAGTATGGTCTCAGCAGCTTGACTATGTTCCTAGATGTTTGTATGTGCATGTGTGTGTGTGTGTGTGTGTTCTTGCACATAAAGTTATTGAATACAGTCACAGCAGCATGGCTGTGATTCCTAAATAAAAAGTGTGTTTGTGTGTGTTTGTGTCATCCAGCAGAGGCCAAGGGCTATCTCTGCCATGTGATCCATCTTACAGTATCTGTTTTATTGACCCAGTGTATAATATTTCAGTCGAGGAGAGCGCTGGAAGAATAAGATACTTGTGACGTTTGCCAACGCTAACATGCACTCATTTTGGGACCTGGGCTGGGAAAGCATTCATTTTGTCAATGTGTGCATGACAAAATGAGAAAGAGGGTTAGGTGTGGTGTGGTGTGGTGGTGTGTGTGTCTGTGAAATACAGTCAGCAAAACCTCAGTGTGCCTATTGTGTGTGTGTGTGTGTGTGTGTGTGTGTGTGTGTGTGTGTGTGTGTGTGTGTGTGTGCGTTGTGTGAGTGTGTGAAAGAGGAAAGCATGTGTGTGTGTGTGTGTGTGTGTGTGTGTGTGTGTATTTCTGTGAAAGAGAGAAAGTGTGTGTGTGTGTTTGTGCATGTATGTGTGTGTGTGTGTGTGTGTGTGTGTGTGTGTGTGTGTACTGTATGTGGGATAAAGAATGGTGCCTTGGGCTGCCAGGGTAAACAGTAGAGGGTATTGTTCGGCCTCTCTTTCTTCTGCGTCTCCTCCCTCCCACCCATGCTGCTAAGCCTGGCTATCCCATTCATGAAGCAACAGCTCCCTCCGCTAACTAACACACACACACACACACACACACACACACACACACACAGGCAGGCTCCAGCCTCAGCTGCTTTCATAACACACTCAAAGCATTGTTTACACCCTGTGGTTTTAATTCACACAGCCTTGGAGATACGCTTTTGCACGGCATTGTCAAGGGATTGTTTTTTTTTTTTTTTTTTTTTTTACTTCTTATTCCCAATCCCCACCCCTCATAAGAGCCCACAGAGGCCGGTGCAGATATTTAGGATGGAGACATTCAGCTGGGGTTTATGACTGGAGCCAGGGGTGTTTGTGTGGAGCAGTCTTGGGCAGGGCATTGATCTGGTGAAGAGGAAGGCTGTGTGTGTATGTATATATGTGTGTGTGTGTGTGTGTGTGTGTGTGTACGTGTGTGTATGTTTGTGTACTCTTTAGTAAGCTTTGATGCATATGGGCATTATATTCATCAGTGTATCTTGTGTTAGTTATCCTGAGAATGCTGTGTCTGAAGAGTGTATGTTATGTAAGTCTGTGTGACTGTTTGTGTGTGTGTGTGTGTGTGTTTGTGTGTGAAGGTATGTGTGCGTGTGTGTGTGTGTGTGTGTGTGTGTGTGTGTGTGTGTGTGTGTGTGTGTGTGTATGCATGTGTGTGTGTGTGGTGGAGGTGGGTTACTCTGTAGTCAAAATAGTGACATGATGTGATTTCAGCTGGATTGTTGATTATGGGCATTATATTCATCAGTGTATCTTGTGTTAGTTATCCTGAGAATGCTGTGTCTGAAGAGTGTATGTTATGTAAGTCTGTGTGACTGTGTGTGTGTGTGTGTGTCTGTCTGTTTGTGTGTGTGTGTGTGTGTATGTGTGTGTGTGTGTGTGTTCAAAGATATATGTGGATGTGTGAAGGTATGCGTGTGTGTATATGTGTGTGTGAGTGTGTGTGAAGGTACACGTGTGTGTGTGTGCGTGTGTGTGTGTGTGTGTGTGTGAAGTTACATGTGTGTGTGTGTGTGTGTGTGTGTGTGTGTGTGTGTGTGTGTGTGTGTGTGTGTGTGTGTGTGTGAAGTTACATGTGTGTGTGTGTGTGTGTGTGTGTGTGAAGTTACATGTGTGTGTGTGTGTGTGTGTGTGTGTGTGTGTGTGTGTGTGTCTGCAGGCCGGGCCTGCGGGGGTGATCAGTGTGTGCTAGTGATTTATGCACTGCTAGGAGCACAGGAAGCTAGCAGGCTGGGGTTCAGCGATTGTGCTGTCCTCACAGACCTTAGACACTGCAGAGATCCCTTTACGACTGCCACTGAGGACATATCAGTGTTTATACACACACACACACACACACACACACACACACACACACACACACACATATGCAAGAACACACACACACACACACACACACACACGTGCACATACACACTTTTACAAAAAAACGATGTAAACCAAAGACTAAAATATTTATTTATACTAATTATATTTCAGAAGTGCAGTACGTACAGTACCAGTACAGTTAACTATAAGAAAACACAAAGCACACATTCTCACATGGTAGTTGTGTGACTCAGAGGAGAAGAGCGCTCTGAATGAAGCAACATTACTGTTGGCGCGCTAGTCTGACAGTCTCAGGGCAGAGCGGCCAGACAGTGGTGATGGTAAAATGGCCATGCTGCTATTCTCTGTCAGCAGCAGGGAAAAACACCAGCAAGGAGCAAAAAAAAAGAAAAAAAAAACTTCGTACAATTCTCAATCGAATAATAAATGCAAAAGTGGCCTTTCTATGCAAGGCTTCAGACCAGACCAGACTAACCTGTTGTTGAAACCCCTTGGGCCTGGGGTTTCAAGCCCCTGGCCTAAACCATATATCTTTAAAATCTTAAATTTTATGCAAAACACTAAAAATGCACAAAACATCCAGAACTGTCCAAACCTGAACCAGGCAAATTCTGACATCAACTGAACCAGGCAAATTCTGACATCACCCAGTCAAAACCAGAAATGTCCTTTCTGGGTTGCCGTTGTGTCCTTTGCCAGTCCAAACCAGGAAGTGAACATACACCTGCAAGGTAAGTGTCTATTGTTTGGCAATCGTGAAATGTTTGTTGTATGTCCATAGTCCTCAACATTCAGTTGGCAACCCCTGAACCTAAGGGTTTAACCTTTTATTAAAGTAGTTGTGTTTGTGTCTCTGTGTTGCAATGCCATTTCCCCCCCTCCTTGGCTGGCAAATCATGTTTGTGTAAAAATAAAAGGCTGTGTTTGCTAAATCTTTTGTCTGTGGTGTTTGTGTAAGCATATATGGATGTTTTTAAACAGTAACGGGCAGCCGCAGCACAATTGCATAATTACAGTTACACAGGAGCTGGTGTATAACCACCAATACCTCCACCCGTCCCCTCACCTACTCACCCACCCTCAGTATGGAGGACGGGGACAATTCTAGAGTCTGTTGGGGCCCAGAAAGAACCCACAAAAAAACCAACAAAACAAAAAAAAAACACATTTCTCTATTTTTTCTGTATTGCCACTACTGCAGTTTAAGATTTGTCAGTCCATTGGGATCCTATAGAGACCTGGGTGCCCAAGGAGTTACCTGTGTTACCTTTTCCTAAGCTATGCCTTTGGTTTCAGGGAGACCCGCCACCCCACCTCATCTCACCTCACCTTACTTTACCTTACTCCTGGTTTTCCTCTTCCAAAGATCACAAATACACATACACATACACACACATACACACACGTACACACACACATACCTTCACACACAAACACACACACACACACACACACAAACAGTCACACAGACTTACATAACATACACTCTTCAGACACAGCATTCTCAGGATAACTAACACAAGATACACTGATGAATATAATGCCCATATGCATCAAAGCTTACTAAAGAGTAACCCCCCTTACTGTATACACACACACACACATACAGACACACACACAGACATGCATACACACACTGTCATATACACACCAAAAATGTGTAGTGATAAGGTGTTAAACAAATGAGATGGGAAAAAATGTATTCTTTCAACAGGTGCTAAGTATCACCAACCTTGGTAGTTGCGGTTAGGATATAATGGGAAAAAAAACATAACACCTACAATATGCATACATATTCAATACACAGTACCTAATACGTAACATATTTACATTAGATATTCAACCTCTTCTCAAAACTACAGTCCCACTTTGTGAGGATCTCCTTCCAGCACATCTCTGTCTCCTCCGAGTATCCCAGTAATCCCAGGAAGCCATTAGAATTATAATTTAGTGTAGTTTTTCCTCACAAGACTCTTATATTATAATATTTCCTGTAATGATCCTAAAGAATTACTTTGCCAGTTTTTTTTTTGTGTGAGGCATACCTGGCTGCTGATGGTGTGTACTGGCAGAGGGAACAAAGAAAAGGAGAAGTGGAAATGGGAAAGAGAGGGATAGAGCACAACATGGATGAATGAATGTCTAACTGTGTTTGAAAAGAGTCTCAAAGCTGGCTCTGTCTGATTTTGGACACGTCTTGTTTTTCATGTCGTCTGCTTGCTTCAAGTCCAAGGAGGACCCAAATCATACCCTGTCACACACACACACACACATAAACACACACACACACACACACAAAATTACACATCTACATCTTCTCCACCCACTACCACTTTGTCCATCCACACTTACACACCCATTCACTGCTTTTCACTAAGGCAATGACACATTTATGCACACACACACACACACATACACACACACACATACACACACACATACACACGCATGCACACAAATACACCCCTACACACACCCCTACACACATACATATAAATAATCATACACACACACACAAACACACATATATGCATGTGCATAGACACAGGCATACAAACACACACACACACACACACACACACACACACACACACACACGTGCACAGTAAACATACTTGCGTATGCACATACATACCCTTACATGTACACACACACACACACACACACACGTGTGTAGGACACCAGCATATGGGTTGTAAACAGAGGGGCTCTATGGCAGAAATAACAGGGCTTACGTAAGGCCGCCATAAACGCAGAGCCCCACCCGCTGCCATGAAGCTGAACAACAACAGCCTGGAACGGCCTTATAGGTACCCGGGGTCAAAGGTCAGAGCTCATATAGCGCGCAGGGCCTTAGCCGGGGGTAGCTGTAAACCAAAATAAGAAAGAGAGGGGTCATAAAAGTACATGCGCGGATGAAAGACTGATATTTTGTTTGCTTTTTCATTATTTATTTACTTTTTTTCGCTAATATCGCTGTTTTTTTTGTCCTAAATAATTGATATCGTATGGCCACAAACAATGTTGGAAGCACTCGCCCCTCTGTCTTTGAAGTCTGTTTTTTTGTGTGTGTTTTTTTTACCTAGGGTTACTGTATATCAAAAGAGCTCTTTGGTTTCTCAGCTGTTGGACGCACATGTACATGTCTCAGGATATCAAACTCCAAAACAGCCCACAGGTAGCACAGAATACACAGGAAACAGTAGAGTTGTATAAAGTAGAAGTAGAAGTACTGTTTGGATGTAATTACAACACTGGTAGTATGGTATTATGCAGTTGCAACTGCGTAGTACCGTACTACTTGTGTTGTAATTACATGCAAAACAGTACTTCTACTTCTACTTTATACAACTCTGGTAAACAGCACCGGCTTTTCTCTTCTCAACTAGTGTGTGTATTTCTGAATGAATGATCAGATTTGTGTGAGTAGCAAAGGACTGGACTGGACTGGACTGGGCTGGACTGGACTGGACGCTGGAGTGTCACGCTGTTGAAAGCCTCCTTGTGAAACGTGTTTCCTGACACCACGCACAGATCACGGCCTGTCTTGCACCGCGAGGTCAAGACTGCCAGAAATACTCCTGGGGATATACCTGTGGTGGGAAAAAAAAGGCCAGAGTTTATCTTCGAGGTAGTCACACGCACGAGTGAATGAACTCTCGCAGGCACCCCAAACATACACAAACACACACACTGTACACACACACACACACACACACACACGCACACACACACACGCACAATGCACGTACACTTGCATGCACATAAACACTCCAGCTCACACACAAACATACACACACACCAACATACTCTGTCACACTTTCCAATGCTCTCTCTCACTCTTACATACACACACACGCACACACACACACACATACACACACACACACACATGGACACACATACACAGATTGCGTACACACATGGGAAAAGGCAGTAGCCCCTTGACTCTCTCTTTCCCTCTCTCTCTCTCTCTCTCTCTCTCTCCCCCCCCTCTCTCTCTCTCTCTCTCTCTCTCCCCCCCCTCTCTCTCTCCCTCTCTCTCTCTCTCTCTCTCTCTCTCCCTTTGCCTCCTGCCCTACAATGCTGTGTGCTTCCTTCAGATGAATAAATCACTGGCAGAATGGGCCTTTTTAAAGCGAAGCCAGTTCTCCCCAGGACTGGTAGTTAATGCTAATGGTGTTTGGCTTTTTCCTCCTGCAGCCTTAAAGAGGCTCCTCGGCCGTGGCAGCTCATAGTTCACCCACAGGAAGAAAAACAACCTCAGCCTCAGCCTCAGCCTCAGCCCCAGTGCAGGAGCGGCACAGGCACAGGCACAGTCACAGGCACAGGCACAGGCACAGGCACAGGCACAGGCACAGGCACAGGCACAGGCACAGGCACAGTTAATAAGAAATAGAGGCATGCAGAGAGAGAACAGAGAGAGAGAGAGAGAGAGAGAGAGAGACAGAAGGAGAGAGAGAGATACAGTGTGACAGTGTAAAATAGCGACAGAGAGAAAAGAAAGACAGAGAGTGGTAGAGATAAAGAGGGAGAGAAAGAAAGAGAGAGAGACAAAGAGAGAGAGAGAGAGAGACAAAGGAGACAGAAAGAGAGAGGGAAAGACATAGACATACAGTATGACTGTGAAATAGAGACAGAGAGAAAAGAAAGAAAGAGTGATAGAGATAAAGACAAAGAGAAAGAGATGGAGAAAGAGAGAAAGAGAAAGGTGAAATGGAGAGACATAAATGGAGTGAGACAGACAAAGACAGAGAAATAGACAGATGAGAAAGAGAGGCAGTGCAGGAGCGTCACAGTCACAGGCACAGTCACAGTTAATAAGAAATAGAGGCATGCAGAGAGAGAGAGAGAGAGAGAGAGATACAGTATGACGGTGTGAAATAGAAACAGAGAGAAAAGAAAGACAGAGTGGTAGAGATAAAGAGAGAGAGAAAGAGACAAAAAAAGATAGAAAGAGAGAGGAAAAGACATACACATACAGTATGACAGTGTGAAATAGAGACAGAGAGAAAAGAAAGACAAAGGGCCCTATTTTGCCGCGGCGCATTGTGCATTCGCGACATGCGCATGCTGTCATTGCTATTCTGTGCCAGCGCAACGTTCATTTTTTCAGGCAAAAAATCACGTTGTCTAGATAGCACATGACATTGCGCCGTGACGGGCGGCTCAGCGAAAAGAAGAGGTGTGGTCTGGCGCAAAGCGCACCAGATGCTATTACGAGGACGTAGAAACCATTTGCGCTTCTGATTAATAAAAAGGTGCTTTTTCGTCACTGGCGCATTGTTGAAAAGCTATTTTAGAGGCGCACAACGCTTTGAACCCCGATGTACCTGCTGCCCCAGAGAGGCGAGCTGAACTGGCAGAAAAGTTGCAACGTGTATAGCCTGTATAGCCATGTATTTTTATGTTTTAATAAGCAAACAGGCACAAATAATAAGAGTATAGCAATGTTTTGCAGTTTATAGCAATGTTCTGCAGTTTCTTTTGTCTTTTAAATAAACAGCGATTGCAATGCTCTGCAGTTTATTTAATAAACAGCGTGGCAAGTTGTAAGAAATGAAATGGACTAATCATCAAAAAGAAAACTAGTGGACTAATGGTTTGATGGACCTCCACCTTTTATTTTTGCTGTTTCCTTTGAGTTTAAAGCTTTTGTTTCACGTCTTCTAACGTTGTTGTACCGCTTTGGGCACTGTTCGAAAGTGCTCTTCTTACCAAAGGAGGACACAATTATTGAAGGTATTTCCTCCCATACTTCTATGACCCGCGGAGGTTTGGGAGGATTCTTTCCATCCCCGAATATTAACTACTCACGCGCTTTTACTTCACGCAAGAGCAGATCGGTCTCCTCCACCGAAAAGCTCCTCCCGTCCGGGTAAATCCGCTATCGTAATAGCAACAGGCTATGGACAATGCGCCCGCTGGCTCTTAAAGGGAATGAGAGTATAAATTCTCATTGGTTAATTGTATGTTACGCCCAAAACACACCCATGACTAATGAAGTAACTTAACCCAACCCTTTTGAACGATGCGCCTGGCGCAATGTTCGCTTTTTCCGCCGTGAAAATACCAAATTGTGTCGGGAACGCCCCCAAAGCAACTTGCGCGACAGACTTTAGACAATGCGCTTATGATCGCGAAAATAGAGCCCAAAGAGAGTGATAGGGATAAAGAGAGAGAGTGAGAAAGAAATGGCGAGAAAGAGAAAGGAAAAAGAGAGACAGA
>CM059267.1:8767729-8777729 GCA_030347295.1 Setipinna tenuifilis | reverse complement strand
GAGAGAGCCAAGAGTCATGTTTCATTGCATGTCACGGTGAGCAATAAGCAATTCAGGTGCTCAACTGCTCCCTTAGCCTCTTCCCCACAAGCACTTCACCGCCAGAAAGAGATATAAATGGATGTGTGTGTGTGTGTGTGTGTGTGTGTGTGTGCTTTGCGGCGTGCCAGTAAACATGGAAAGATGCATCAGAAAGTTGTACTAGGCACTAGGCCTTACACTGCCTGAGGTGTTTAAGAGGACACACCCATGCTCTCTCAATCACACACACACACACACACACACACGCACAGTGTATGCACACGTACACAGTCAGGCACAAACACACACACACACGTGCACCGAAATATAAGTGAGCACATACCCAGGTCTATGTCTTATTTAAACCCCCCCCCTTTTCTGTCTCTCTCTCACATACACACACACACACACACACACACACACACACACACACACATACACACACACTGGTGCTTAAGGTCTGGAAAGCAGAGGGGGGGACAAAGATTAAAGCTGTGTTATTTTCATTTCTTTGGACTCAGCGCTGTAAGTCAAACCATTTTATCACTCTATAATTTTCAACAGAATAAGGCAGTTCGGAGGTGGGGGCACTGCTGGGGTCTGGAGGGGGGTATGGAGTGGGGGTTGGGGGGAAGTGGTGGAGCTGGGGGGGGGGGGGGGGGGTGTGGAGTGGGGGTCGAGGGGAAGTGGTGGAGCTGGGGGGGGGGTATGGAGTGGGGGTCGAGGGGAAGTGGTGGAGCTGGGGGGGAGGGGGGTATGGAGTGGGGGTCGGGGGGAAGTGGGGGAGCTGGGGGGGGGATTGGGGGGGGGGGTGAGCAGTGGAGGGGGGTGGTGGTAGTGGTGGGCCTGGGGGGGGGCAGTTAGGCTACCCTCCAGTAGAATGGCCTCCATTGGTGGGCCACTATAACAAGAAAGACACTTTTCAGCACGCTATTCCTCCTGGCACCTCTTCCCTGTCATCCCACTGTCTCATTGGGGACAGACACAACACAGATGCCTCTCTCTCTCTCTCTCTCTCTCTTTACTCCCATCTCCGTGACACTTGCTCCCCCTGTCCTCTCTCTCTCTCACACACACACTGGGAAGGCACCAAAGTGAGAGACACAAATCTCTTCCTCTCTATCTGTCTCTCTTCCTCCCCTTCCCTTCTCTTCTTTTTTGCATCTTCTCTCCCACTCGCTCCCTCTCTCTCTTCTGACGCATCTTCGGCAAAGGAATGATGAATGTTTCGGCTGTTTCTTTTGGGTGCCTGCGATGGGAAATATTCCTGTGATGTCCTCATGGACCCACTGCCCACAAAACCTCAGTGAGAAGAGAGAGCGAGAGAAACAAAACAAAACAATCCCCTTCAACGTGTAAATCTGTTAAGAAGTAATTATAGCCCTTAAACTCGGATTCGAAAAGCTGTTTCGACAAGACCCAGTGTTTGCACAGTAACAGTGTGCGGGGAGATAATATTAGATTATGTCGATATGTTGTGTTTGGTGGGGCCTAATCTGTCTGCATCTGTTTAAAGAAAGGGCCTGCTCATGTGGTATCTATTTTACCTCATTCATACATTTATAAACGTGCTGAAACTTAGCATCGGCAGCCACTGCCAGTCACCCATTATGGGCGAAATTGAATCCTCAGTTTGTGTCGGGGGGGGGGTTTGAACGCTGACTGAGCCCCGCTTTTTCGCTGTTGGCTGCGAGTGAGGCTATTGCAAAGAGGCAGTGGGGCAAAGCCTCCAACAACATTGGTGAGCGTCCATTGATAATAGCGGACATGACATTGCCACCCCCTTCACTCCACCCCACTCCACCCCTCCTTTTCCCTAATCTTCATAGTGAGTGATAATCAACCGCAGAATGGCTTCGCAAGCGTGTCTCTGTCTCTGGGCTGCTCAAGTGGTGCAGGGGAACCAGTACCGAGCCATGAGCCATGTTTGTGTCTCGTGGCAGAGGGGAAGGGTGGGAAAGAAGGAGCGACGACAGAATGTGCTCATGTGGAAAAGAAATTACCGGAGAGACGGAGAGAGAGAGAAAGAGAGGCTAACGGCGGAGGAGGAAGAGAGAGTGGTGGGAGAGGAAGGGGATGATGGGATGGATGGAGTCTGGCGGATGGAGACGGGTGTGTGTGTGTGTCTGTGTGTGTGTGTGTGTAAGGAGGTGTGGGGGTGTATGGAAGTGCCCGTAGGGTACTATGGGGGTATTCCTGCAGTGGTCTGGGTAACTGAATCACATCCTTAAGAGCTGCAGGGAAACCCAAAATATGCATGTGTTATGTTTTAACATCAGTGTCATGTAAACATACACACATGCACACACACACCAAATACACCCACACAAACACACACACACACAGTTTTAAAAGGCATGTGCATATAGGGACATTTATACACACAGCTAAACTGGCACATGCCTGTTTGTATACACACACACACACACACACACACACACACACACACACACACACACACACACACACTAACACATACACCTTCACACACACACAAACACATACACACACACACACACACACAGATGCCTTTTCATGGCAATGGACAGAGGTCAGTTATGTAATGCTGTAACCTGCCTGGTGTTTGTTTGCGTTGGAGTGGGCAGCCACTGCTTGCTGCTGTGCTGATAGCATAGCCCAGGGGTGTGTGCGAGGCCCAGAGAGAGCCCTTTTGTCCTGGGCTGAAGCAGGCTCCTGTCCCCCTGGCATCTCCACTCCATGAACTATCTGATTGTGGATCCTTGCCCGGCCTCCTCTTTTCCATGAAAGGGAGCCCTAAAAAACCATTAAACCAAATTATCCTCCTCTCGCCAGCAGCAGCAGATCCTGGAAAGTAAGTCGTAGGCTTGTTTTTTGGGTCCTTGTGTTGTTTTTTTTTTTTTTTTTTTTTTGAGGAACACAGACCGCACTGTGGCCACTGCCAGTGAGTCTGGAGGTTACTGTGTCGCTATGGCGATGCTGCGTCGTGGCAACGCACTCGTGAGGTCATGCATTAGTGTGCGAATGTGAGTGTGTGTGTGTGTGTGTGTGTGTGTTAAGCTATGTGTGTCTATGCGTGTGTGTTAGAGAAAGTCTGCAGACTGATCCCTTGACGCATAAACATGTTGTGACTCTACCCTCAAACTAAAGAGTTGTTGCTGTTAGACCTTTTTTTTACCTCGGTCGAGCTCACATAATCATATTTTCACAAACAACACCCGGGCGGGAACACAGACGACCCATCCACCCCCAATGAATTTCAAATGGTTTTTAAAAAAGCCTCCTCGCGTAAACAAGAATCGCTGGTGTGTGTGTGTGTGTCCCCTCCCAGTCCCTGATGCAATCAGGAAACCCCCCCTGGGGCCACAACAAATACGACATCCATGCCCCAGATTATCTGACTTTTTTCTCAGTGCACACACTGAGCACCTTGACTCAGGCAGGCGCCGGGGTAGCCAGGTGCTGTGGAGAGGGGAGATTGGGTTTCCTGCTACGGGGGCTGCTGCAGTGGGGCGCGGTGGGGGCGCAGTGGGGCGCGGTGGGGGCGCGGTGCGGTGCGGTGGGGCCGTGGTGTGGCCACGATGCGAACGGCTTGGAGAGACTTGGTGGGGGCCCTCGGCCCTGGGAAGCAGAAGAACGCATTGGAACGCGTCTGGCTCCCCTACAACCAGAACCGCTCTCTAAACACTAACACATGACGGGGCTCGGCACTCTGATGCAGCCCAGATGTATATGTGAGTGTGTGTGTGTGTGTGTGTGTGTGCGTGTGTGTGTGTGTGTGTGTGTTGGTGTGTGTCAGTGTGAGTGTGTGTGTGTGAGAGAGAGTGTATCTGTCTGTGATGCATATTGAAATTCATTTGCAAACCATGTTCGTGTGTGTATGTGTGTGTGTGTGTGTACGTGTATGTGTGTGTATTAAAATTCATATGTGAACTCTGTTTGTATTATGTGGGTGCGTGCACATCTGTGTGTGTGTATGAGTGTGTGTGTGTGAGAGTGTGAGTGTGTTTGTGTGCGTGTGTGTGCCGGCTGTGGGTGTGTATGTGTGCCGGCTGTGTCTGTGTATGTGTATGTGTGTGCGTGTGCGTGTGTGTGTGTATCTGCGTGTGTGCTGGCTGTGTGTGTGTGTGTGTTTCCAGGAAAAAAGGAAAGTCAGGGGGAAAGAGAGATGTAGGGAGTAGAGGGACTGGACAGAGGTGGAGAAACGAGTGGTTGGCATGGCAAAGGGGTTTTAGAAGAATGAGTTTGAGGAAAGGGCTGGAGGAGAAGAAAAGGGAGATTGAAGCAATGAAATACAGTGCGGATGAGAGAGGAGCCAAGACAAGAGTAAATTAGAAAGAGAGAGAGAGGGAAAGAGGGAGAGAACGAGGGAATGAGAGGGGGGGAGAAAGAGTGGGAGACAGAACAAAGAGAGAGAGCGATGGAGAAGGGAGAGAGAGACAGAGAGAGAGTGAGTGAGGGGCAAGCAATAGAGAGGGAAAGAGAGAAGGAGAGGGAGAGAGAAAAAGAGAAAGAAGGAGAGAAAGTGGGAAATAGAAGAGAGAGAGAAAGAATCGTCGACAGAACGAAGAGATAGATCTATTAAGAGAGGAGAGAGAGACAGAAAGTGAGTGAGATGGGAGCTAGAGAGAGAGAAAGGGAGAGAGAGAGAGATAGAGAGAGAAGGAAAGGTAAAGGGAGAGAGATACAGAGAGAGTAAGCAAGGAGGAGTGAGAGAGAGACAGAGAGGGAGAGAGAAAGGAAGAGAGGGAGAGAGAGAGACGGAGAGGGAAAAGGAGAGAGAGACAGAGAGAGAGAAAGAGAGAGAGAAAGAGAGAGAGGGGGGGAGAAAGAGAGGGGTAGACAAAGCAAGTAAGCAGGAGAAAGAGAGCGAGAGAGAGAGAGAGAGAATGCAGGGGAGAAAAAGTAGTGTTTGATACTTTTGGACCGAGTTCTGCCTTTTGCCGGCCAGAATAATTTTGGCCTTTTATTGTTATATGTGGCGGCTTGAGCCTGATTACTGAGCTGATGGAAACCAATAGAACTTTCTGGACTCTTTCTAGGCTGGTGAAGCTAATGCTATGTTCTTGCCCTTCACAACCACTGCCATAAAAACCAGCGTATGTTAAAACATATATAAAAGCCTACGCAGCCGTAAATATACGTGCATAATTATCTTGAATGTACACAAACTCATAAGCACGCAAGAAAACAACCTGAAACTGAAACAGACACAGAGCTGGCGAACCGCTCCATAGCATATGTAGATATGGACTCTCTCCAGCCAGCACTGAAAAACATACAATGAAGCAGTTATGTAATGCAATCTGTTTTTCTGCAAACGTCAAAATTACAGCAGCAAATTAAAAACAACTTCTGTGGTTGCTCCCTTACCTCTTCCCAGTTACCGTAAAAAAAAAATCTGGTGGTTTTCCGAAGCGAACAGTACAGTACAATATGTGCATGAGAGTGTGTGTGTGTGTGTGTATGTGTGTGAGAGAGAGAGTATGTGGGTGGGTGATTGTGTTTCTGTGTGTGAGTGCATGTGTGTGTCTATGCACATTTGCATTTGTGTGTGTGTGTGTTTGTGTGTGTCTGTGTATTTGTCTCTGCATGTGTGTGCGTGTGTGTGTGTGGAGCCAGACCCCTTTCTTTTCTGTATTTAAATAGCTGTTCCTGTGTGAGGGATCTGTTTTGGGTAGCAGCAGCCTGCAGCAGCCAAGGACTCCAGTGTGTGTGTGTGTGTGTATGTGTGTGTGTGTGTGTGTGTGGTTGGGGGGGTGGGGGGGGGCAGATGCTCAGTGGCTTCTGAACAGTTGCATGGCGTGACAACTCTGACCTCCGTGACCCTGCAGGTTAAAAATCAATTAGAAGCTTTTGCCACAGGGGGCAAGGAGGGTCTTAGTAATTAGTCGTACGTGTAGATGATTACAGTGCAGTAGGGGGTTATTGGAATATTTAAGCCATACATTTATCTGAATCTGTGAGTGTGTGTGTGTGTGTGTGTATGTGTGTGTGTGTGTTTGTAAATATGTGTGTATGTAAGTGTGTGTGTGTGTGTGTGTGTGTGTGTAAGTGTGCCTAAATGTGTGAAATGGTGTTTCTAGATGTTGTTTCTGTATGTGTTTCTCTGTTTCTATACGTGTACATGTATATATCTGTGTGTGTGTGTGTGTGTGTGTGTGTGTGTGTGTGTGTGTGTGTGTGAGGGACAGAGAGAGAGAGTTCACAAAGGCTAAGTGGCTAAGTTCAGCAAGTGCAGACACTCAAGGACATGGTGGTGGGAAAGCTGGCTGATTGACCTCAGATATATAAATCACACTGGTGCCCTTTGGACTCACACCTGTGTGTGTGCCACTGCAGTCACTGGTCACCCCCTCACACACACACACACACACACACACACACACACACACACACACACACACACACACACACACACACACACACACACCTACACACACTTCTAAAAGCTCAGACGAGTTGAAAAATGATGTCAAGTCCTCTACTACTTCAAGGGCACGATGGTATTTTCAGATGACACAAATACAAGCCATCTCTAACTCACGCGTGGAAATCGTGTCAATTATTTAAGTCTGCTGTGACCAGAAAAACAGTGTCTAGTTCTGTGCGTACATACATTTTCTGACAGAAAATTATAAGGGACCTTTGTTTATGCTTGTGTAGGTTTTTCTTATACACCAGTTGATTTTTATGTACTGCCATTCTTACTTTCCATTTTTTTTCCACTTGAATTCCTTTAGCCAGTTCTTGATTGCATGTTCGCCTGTTTGATCTGCTGCTCTTGCAACTGGTTGTTTTTGTCACCCAGAGCTCGGAGCCGAAGTCAACAGGGTAATCAGCGCGAGAGAGGCCTTGGGTAAAGAATGCTACATTTTTTGCGGAGGGAGGCCTTAAACGCTATATTTTTTTTCTCTCCCCGCGACTCCAGCAACATTTGGCTCGTCCTTTGAGAGGCTGTAAGGAATCGTCCACGGAATGAAAATGGCCCATGGTTTGGCCGCCTCCGGTGCCTTTTTTTTTTTTCAGAGGAGAGGTAAAATGCTCCCTGCACACTCCAGCAAGAACCAGTTTAGAGGTGATTTTGTTTGCCGCTGTTGGTTTTTATTTTATGGGAGAGGCGCACTGGGTGGCTTAAGATTTCTTTATTTTTCTTTATTTTTTTCACTTGAGATTCCTCTTTTCCTCCTCACTTCTCCTTCTCCTTCAAATATTTTTGGTCTATCTTTTTCCATTCTGATATTCTGCTATCCTCTCAACACTGGCAGTTTAAAGTTATGGCAGAGTGGTATTCCACTCTGTAGCCTTTTTTCCTGAAGAGACAGCAGAGTTTATCTTTTACTTTCAGTTCACACTTTGCTCTAAAAAATAATGGGGCCAGTACCGGTTCCTCAATGGCATGGAAAGAACCTTCACTCTCCATGGAGCCATCCAGAGATTTAAAGAACCATTCAGGCACCTTTAGTGTGTTTGTGAAAGGTACTTCACACTTGAAATGGTTTTTCAGAGCCTCATATCATAATGGGCCATGTTATGCCATATCGGTGTCGAATGGAACTGTTGCCTCGACGCTTCTTTAAACACTGAAAAAGGCTCTTCAATGGCATCGATCCGAAGAACCGGTACTGACCCCATTATTTTACAGAGTGATAGAGTGATGTTTTGAGCATGCACTGCTTTTCATCAGTCCGATGAAGAGCAAAATATGTTTGAAATGTCACTTGGCAACCTAAATAAAAGATACAGTACATTTGTCAAGGCAGGGGAAGTGTGTGGACCTCCTTTTTGTCTTTTTAATGAATACTTCTGGTCTTCTTGTCCAGCTCCTTTATATTAGGCTACAGATGTGCATACCCTTTCTTTATTTTTGTGCACACCCTTTTTGAGACAGCAAGTGACCCAGCAAGATGAGTCTACAGGCAGCCTCTAGTCACAAACCCTAGTAGTGCATTGACACATTCTTACTTTCTGTGGCTTTGAACTGTACTGTACCTCTTTGCAGCCCAAATCCAATGAGGAGAAGCATATTTACAGCTGTGGCCCAATGGCTAAGAAGTTGGTCTCAGGATCGGAGGGTTGCAGGTTTGATTCTTGTACCAGTAGGAAAAAGGTAGGTGGTAAAGTGAGCAACCACCCCTGAGGTACCCTTGAGGAAGGCATTTTACCCCACACTGCATCCAGGGGACTGCCCCTGTACTTACCTCAGTGTAGTGTAGCTTTGTACCTTCTTCACTGTAGTGTTGCTTTGTATCTACTTCACTGTAGTGCAGTGGTTCTTAACCTTGTTGGAGGTACCGAACCCCACCAGTTTTATATGCTCATTCACCGAACCCTTCTTTAGTAAAAAATAAAAAAATATATATGATTTTTTTACTGGTGCACAAAATGAACCGTGCATTAACGGTTCCACCGAGGCTCCACCGAACCCCTGAGACCGACTCACCGAACCCCTAGGGTTCGATCGAACCCAGGTTAAGAACCACTGCTGTAGTGTTATTCTGTACCTAATGGTCATTAGTGTTGCTTTTTACCTACTTCACTGTAGTGTTATTCTGTACCTAATGGCCATTAGTGTTGCTTTTTACCTACTTCACTATAGTGTTTCTTTGTACCTAATGCTCGTTAGTATTGCTCTGTACCTAATGTACTGTAGTGTTGCTCTGTAACTAATGCAAGTTAGTGTTGAAGAGGAAGAGGAGATGAAGGAGAGGAGCATCAGTGAATCTTAAGACCTCCACATAAAGATGTCACCATTTAGCAGGCACTGATTGGCCTGGCCGCTGGACAGCAGCCCTGCACTCTGATGCTTCCCCTCCTTACTCATCCCCCAGCAGATGGAGGCTGTTTAGACCCATACTACATCATAAGAGCCAATCAAACTGCTCCATTAATTCTGTCATTTGGCAGTTAAAACATGGGAGTTATCGTGTAGAATGAAAGTGGTGCACCTACGAAAAAAAAACCACACACACACACACCCACGCATGCGTGCGTGCACACACACACACACACACACACACACACACACACACACACACACACACACACACATGCAGAGGCATACCCACACAGAACAAACAGAAATTTAGGCACACAGATGAAAGTGCTTCGAGGCATTTTCATAAGACTATCAATATCATGGGTCTTCCATTCCTCTATGCATGTGAACACACACACACACACACTCACATACGCACACACACACACACACACACACACACACACACACTCATAAACACATACACACACATTCCTATAGCATATGTCTACATGACTTAGATGCTGTAAATCCACTTGAGCTTTCATCTAAACACACATGAGCACAACTAAATTGACAACAAATGTTCTGCTTCTCCTCTCTTTCTCTCTCTCTCCCTCTCTCCCTCTCCCTCTCTCTGTCTCTGTCTCTCTTTCTCTCCTGTGCTGCCCTCTCCCCCTCTCTCTCTACCTGCATTTCTCCCTCTCTTTATTACACACTCACATATACAAACCCTCTGCACTCATCTCTTTACCCCATTCTTTGTTTAGCATCAAGTTTCTAAAATGTTTTCTTGTTTTTCCCTTTCATGTGTATGTGTATGTGTTTGTGTATGTGTTTGTGTATGTGGTTGTATATGTGTATGTGTATGTGTATTTGTTTGTGTTTGTGTATGTTTTTGTGTATGTGTATGTGTTTGTGTAGGTGTAGGTGTAGGTGTATGTGTATGTGTATGTGTATGTGTATGTGTTTGTGTATATGTATGAGTTTGTGTATGTGTATGTTTGTGTATGTGTATGTGTATGTGTATGTGTTTGTGTATGTGTATGTGTATGTGTATGTGTATGTGTATGTGTATGTGTGCGTGTGCGTGTGCATGTGCTTGTGTATGTGTATGTGTATGTGTATGTGTTTGTGTAGGTGTATGAGTTTGTGTATTTGTTTGTGTTTGTGTATGTTTTTGTGTATGTGTATGTGTATGTGTATGTGTTTGTGTATGTGTATGTGTATGTGTATGTGTGC
>CM059267.1:8675229-8760229 GCA_030347295.1 Setipinna tenuifilis | reverse complement strand
TGACAACCTCGTAAAAATTTTCTCACAGGAAACTAAGTGAAATTTACAGTTTGTTTTCCCCAGAGAGAGATTAATTTAACCTTCCTGTGGCTTAGAAGACATGAGTAGCCTAAATAATGTCCGCTGTTTTTAATCAGGACATCACACTTGAACAACACTGTAAGCTCTCGAGTGGTTTACTCAATCCTCCAACTGTAAAAAGGAACAACATGTTATGCATGTTTTAGCTTCTATTTTTTTCCCTCCCTCAGCGACACCGCAAATGGCCTTGTTATGTTCTGTAGTGTCTCTTTCACTCTCCGTCAATGTCCTCATCCTGTCTTTTTTTCTTCCCTCCTTTCTTCCCTCCTCCTTTCTCTGGGCCCTGTAATTTGATGGCAGGCCCTATTATATAAGCAGAGCTCAGTGGTCCGTTACCCTGGCAAAGTGCTCAGATTCCTTTTAATGATGCCGTATATTATTTTTATACCCTCCTTGATGCCAAGCAGCCATGCCAGGAGCAAGCTGGGTATCAAGTGTTGTTTTAAAGGCGCCAGGCCCTGGCAAGGGTGCGGGCAAGGTGATGTTGAGCTCTGACCCCTTGCTTTCTCTCCCCTCTCATCTCCTTAGTCACCCTTACTGATTCACCACACTGAAGTCCTCCTGGAGTCCACAGGGTCCATGCTGATTCACAGTAATCCCTCTACTGGACGGCGGTTTATTAGCGTTTATTAAGACTGATTTTCATAAATGGCAGTTAGATGTTGTCAGATGTGATACCCTGTAACCTGGCAAAAGGATTTTTTTAGCAGCATTAAGAAGACAAACTGATTATTTAAGTGAGCTGACACTTTTATTTTCAGCTCCTGGGTTGGGATAACTGTTAAAATGTGATCTCGTAACAGTTTTACTTGCAATGTAAGATAATGTTAATATGACAGCAGGAGAGAAGAAGGGGTGAGAGAGAGAAAGAGGGAGAGAGAGAGAGAGAGAGAGAGAGGGAGGGAATGTTGATTTGGGTACAGCGACTGATCTATTTATAGTGACTAAATTTCCATTTGTGCGCGCTGGAATCGATGTGTAAAAATACGCAGCAGCAGCTAAGATACAGATGAAGGGGAGCTGGGCTGGAAGCCCGTGGCATGACTTGGGCACCTGTGGCTCCTGCCAGCTGCTAAAATTACCACAGGAGCAGGGCACGGGGGCTCAGGAGTCACACACACACACACTTACACACACACACACACATACGCGCACACACGCACACACATAAAGTAGTCAAACTGGCATGCACACACACATACACACACAAAACACACACACACACACACACAAACACACATAAAGTAGTCAAACTGGCATGCACACACACATACACACACAAAACACACACACACACACACACACACACACACACACACACACACACACACACACACACACATACACACACACAGAGTAGGCACACGGGCATGCACACAGACACACAGAGGGCAGGCGTGCACACACACACACACACACACACACACAAATTTCATAGACACCGCACAGCACACATGCATACCCCCACAGTGGAGCCTGATGCAAACCGTATGACTTTCACCTCACCTTTCCAAACACCTCAAAGTTGTTTCTCTTAGTAATCGCATGTTGAAAGTTATTGGAAATAAGCCGGGCCAGGGTGAAACATGTATATTTACTCTGAGAAAGCGAACCCCTGGGATCTCACACACATGAAGTATGTGTTTGTCAGGAGCCAGAGATATTACACTACTGTGTTTTACAGTAAGGATATTGATGATTTCTGCACCCATAAGGTGTTAATGAGGTGCTGAAAACCACTTGTGTTTGACTTGCTGTCTTTGTGCCAACCTAAAATCATAAGGCTTAAGGCAGTTATGGAACACATGTATGGCAAATTAATCACTCATGGTTGCCCTGTTTTTGGTATCTAATTAGCTCAGAACAAAACTCGGTTTAGCCGCAAACCATAGCTGATTGTTTGGGGAAAGGCAAAGACCCCAGCGCTTGCTTGTCGTTTCTTATTAGAAAGGTTCCTTCTTGGTTGCTTCTTTTATTGGTGCTTGACAATAACACTCAACCACAAGGAATCTGGATGACAAGGAAGGCCCACTGTTAACTTTTACACTTTTAAAAGTCATGTAAAAAGACAAGTGTCCTCCAAGATCTCTGAATTTAGCCAAAGTATCTTTTGTCTTCTGATACAATGTCGCCACCTTGAGGCTAAGGCCGCTTTCACACCTGTATTTGTACCGTTACAAACCCTGAACCGATCCAAATTATTGATAGCGTTCCCGGATCATTTCGAGTTCATACAGCACACATGTAGAACGGAACAAAAAGGTAAACAAACACTCGCGTGACCAAAACCACACAATTTAACTGCTAAAGAGGCTCCACTTTGACAGCTACCCCTTAAGTCATCTGAGATGAGTCATGCAAATACGTTTGCTAAATATATTGCAGTTAATTATATAACTTATCGTGTGCAATTTGTACTTTATCTGACATGTTGAAATGGACTTTCATAAATGGGCCGCAATGCATAAACAAATGGGTTGCCAAGGAAACGTGACAACGTTACAGTCTAGCAGTCTAGTAGAGGGGTAAAGATATTCATTGTAGCTGTTTGTAGGTCTATCTAATTAAATCGTGCAATAAAATGTTGCACTGTAGGAGTGAAGATAACGGGATATCCCACTTCGCTGGAACGTTTGGTTTCACACTGTAAGCGAACCGTTACAGAGATCGATTAAAATGTTCCGAGATCACCCCCCTCCAGGCGGTCCAGAGCGGCCCAGCTGGACCGGAACAGAGAACGCTTGTTGCCTTCACATATACCCAATCGAACCGTTCCCTGGGGGCAAGCGATCCACGTTCCGTTTCAAAAACCTAGGTGTGAAAGTGCCCTAAATGTGACACTGCCGTTTTTCCCCTTCAGCTGGGCTACCATGACAGATGGTTCTGGTGAAATGTGTGTGTGCCTGTGCGGGGGCACCGCCAGGGGATGGAAGTTAGCACGATTCTACGTTTCCAGCATTGACGGGAAACTTTCTGAGTACACTATTACAGTAATGTTGCTATTAATGAACTGCATCTGAATTGATTTTGAACAGTCATGGAGGACAGCTGTGTGTTATGTCCAAGTGCAACTGCTTTCTCTTCTAGTTTCTTTTCTCTTTTTTGTGTGGACTGTTGCAGAACAGGCGCTTGACATACTTGTCTACTACAACCTAGGCTACAATCCTGGGGCTTGCTTGTAAAGTCCAACATATTTTAGACACATAGACACATAGCAACCTCCCTGATTGCTGCTCAATAGCTTAATTTTTATTTAAAAGAAGGTTAATAAAGAAAGCAGACATTTAAGAGTAACCAAGAGAAAATGTTTATTTAACATGGACATGTTAGCTATGAATAATACAGAAATGTTTGCAGAAAATAATTCAGCATAGTTTATGTATTTCTGTGTGTGTGTGTGTGTGTGTGTGTTTTGCGCAGAAGTGCTCAAAAGCAACCGCCAACCTGGGAGATGAAAGAGAGGTAAAGAATGATAGAAAGACAGAATGTGGGAAGGACAGAGAAGGTTAGAGGAAGGCTACAGTCTTGGGGTTTGCTTGTAAACTCCAAGATATTTTAGACACCTACACATACAACCTCCCTGATTGCTGCTCATTATCTCATTTTATCTCAGATTACAGTTTTTCATGATTGCTTACACAGAAATTTCAAAATTTGGCTAATTGCTTCAAAACCTGACACACAAATCACATAACACAAAACACTTGGAGAGAAACATCTCACTTCGAGGTTGAAATGAAACTCCACAACCAAAACTTAAAACGTCTTTTTCAAAATTACATTTTTATACCAAAGTAATACTGTAGACACAGTATTAGACTGTAAATTACTGTCCTGTATCAGCAACAACTGACATGGCTTTAACAAAACACTGTTGTCTTAAATAACCTTGAATAATTTCACTCAAATTTTCACATCAGCATATCCTTTCATTGTGTGTGTGTGTGTGTGTGTGTGTGTGTGTGTGTGTGTGTGTGTGTGTGTGTGTGTGTGTGTGTCTTACACAGAACTGCTTGACAGCAATGGTGAGAATCTGTGAATCCCTTCAGATCCAACGACTTAACAAACGGAAAGGTAAACTGGACAAAACATAGGCAGCAGCACACAAACTGGGAGGGAGAGAGAGGGGTAGAGAAAGGCTATTAGGGTGCAAAACAGGACATGTTTACTTCTAGAGGTCAAAATAATCTTCTCACAGTTTACTTCTGATTTTGTATGATTCACTTTGGCTGCATTTCTATATAGGCTACTTTGCTGGTACCTAACTAATAAACTGTAATACTGTGACACACTGTATCTCTGATTAAATATCTACTTAGGAATACTCAACCCATTACAGAATAGCCTACTGTATAACCAGCTAAGGTTTCCCCAGTCTATACATTTATTAGAGAAGGGCAAAGTTTCTTGGTGTGGAAGGTCAGGTTTTTTAGATGAACACAGACTGGGATATTTATAAATTATTTTATGTCAGAGACACACACACCAAATCCTTCATTTTTTTGTTGTATCTGTGGTCTGGGAAATGGACCCTTATGAACATTGACTGATTAATAAAGACCCATACTGGCCTGGCCCAAAAGGCACCAGCTTGAAGCCCCTCCGACTAACAGGGGGATGCTAGCAATGATAGCTAGCATACCTCTTACGGTGTGAGGAGAAAGGTTCTTATTTTTTAGTTTAGCATTACAGTACAACCCCACCTGCTGACTATTGTAAGTTAGTGTGCATATGTGTAAGTGTACATGTGTGTGCATGTGTTTGTTTACCATATGAAAACTGCACACACTGTAATCACAACTGCCTTGACTATCACTGCAGGATCTGCAAAACAATGCAAGTACAGAAGAACTGCTAGTTTAGTAAAAAACATCAATACATTTGGTGACATTCCATTACAGTTTTCAGGATTGCTTACACCTTAGCCTTTAAAAAGTTTGTAAAGACCCCTCTCTTCCGAGACTGCTTCCCTTCCTAACAAAACTAACTACTACCAACCAAGTCTTTTCCCAGGTATGGTTGTATATGTCTGCGTGTGGAGGAGGTATGCGTGTCTGTAGTGTCCTTGCTCCGGAAAACTTACTTGGGCATTCCCTTGTGTGTATGAGGGTGATGAGGGTAGTCTCTGTGTTCCTCTACACTTCTGTTATGTTCTGTTATGTCTACACTTATTATGTCCTCCTTCCAAAAGCGTCTGCTAGGTGTAATGTAATGTAATGAGAGTGCATGGTTGAAGAGATAATTTTTTAATGAAGTATTTTCTGTTATTGTTTATGTGGCTAGACAAAAAATATTTTGTCTATTTTTACATCAGCAACCTCCTCTCCTGCATATTTGTCGATCCTCATTTCCAAGTCCACATCCCAACTAATGGGTGGGCTGCAGTGGTTACAGCCAGTTATTGTTATGCATGCTAAATGAAAGTGTTTCCCAATGAACACAGGAGTTTTGTATTAATGAACAAAGTTACCAGTTTAAAAGAAAAGTGTGTACTGTTTTGAAAAAGTGTGTAAATTCATTGCAAACAAAGTATAAAGGTCTTTTGTTTTGATTGTTTTTGCAGACACTAGACATACATGGATGACAGGTGTAAGTGCTGATAAAACCGTTAACTTCTGGAGCAACGACTTAAGGCAGTCTAGCACTCCAAGCCATCTTACCTGTATTGAAGTGAATGCTGCCTATTTCACATTGTGAGAACTGGGCACCTGCATGTTATAAGAAAAAAACAAAATTAGGCAACTGTATGTGCTACAGCATACACACTGGCTATATCTACTTATGCCACTGGCTATATCTACTCAGCATAGCTTTATGACAGAACTTAGCCAGAGCAGAGAACTTACCATTGTTGTAGACATGAAGGTTTGTAATATGGCAGTTGTTGTACGTGTGAGAAACATGTTGGCCTGAGAAACAAAGATGACGAAAAAGATCAAGTGAGTACATGTGTTTCAGTAGATACACTGATGATTGTTGTTGATGGTATATATATAGCCTAAGTAATGCCTAAAATGTTATTTGTTTAAACACGTAAGAATTGATCCAAAACAGTATGATGGATTAAATTACCAATGGTTTAAACTTAATATTATAAATATTAATACTGTTGAATGTACAACACCTTTTATTTTGGTCACAGCACAGTTTTGGCACAGCAGTTTGATGCATTCTTATTTTATTAATTTGTTTTGGTGTGGTCTGTGGTTGGGGGGCACTAATTATCCTTTAGGCAGTGCATAGGCACGCTCTGTAATATTGAAGTCTATAGCAAGACTAACTGCAGAAAATCAACCTTCATTCAGGTGTGCAAGTGTACTTTAAACTATATTAGTGCTATATTACTATCTACTACAGCCTAGCATGTCGACACGCCTATTTATGCAGCCTAGAACTGATCAACACTTTGCTCTCATAGACATGAACTATTGTGAACAGAGGGTCAGGATTCGGCTGGTTAGCTTTGCCCGATTAGCAAGGCACTTCCTCGATATAGCTCTCTGCTCTACCTGACAGATTAGTACAAAGGAGGCGGAAATGAGCCCCGTGAAACGCCATTTTGAAAACTAAAAATTTTGGTTCAATTTTGGCTGATGTCACTAGCCTAGCATTCCCCATTAAAATAAATGGGGGGTGGGACTTTATCCCTTTCTCCAGTTAGTATACCAAACATGGCAGATATTCAGAGCAAGATGTGTCATGGTAGTTCATGTCTATGGAAGACAAGTGCGGATCACGGGTGCGTTTCCCAAACACCCACAGAGGTTAGCATTAAACCACTGACGGAGGTTTGAACCACTCAGCAGCCCGATTTCGACTGTTTCCCCAAAATCTCCAACCACCTACGTACAACGGGAGTCTGAACTATGTTAGTTTGGACTTCTGTTGTTCAAACTTCAAGGTATCCATATGTTTCGGAAGTGTTCAGAGAGCATTCGGATGCATTTGTTGTAGATAAATGAGAGGAACGACACCACAGCAGTAAGCAACAGAAACTAGGCCTCATTTCACTGAAGCCGCTTCAGCAACTTAGGGCAATGTTCCTTAATACAATGATGTCCCTTATTCATTAAAAGCAGTAACTGAATCAGTTTGTATATTACCGTGTGTTTCATTTATACTACATAGATCGACATATAAATATAACTAAGGCCTCTAAAAGCTGTTTTGGTACAATGGGTGAGTGTTTTTCCAGCTCGCTATGCAGGCCTACTCTCTTTTTCGAAAAGATATGGGTTCGAATTCTGCTAAACGGTAATAAATTAGAAATCGAATCCCCATTTTTAGGCCAAAAATGGTGATAGATCGGTGGAGCAAGATTCTTTGTGATCATGAAAGTATTATCAAAGATGGTAGATATGCAGAGCAAGATTCGTCATGAAGAGGCACTCTTCCCCCTTTATGCAGAGATTGCTGACACCCTGGTCTACACAACTGCAAACAGACCATCATTGAACCAGCTGCCAAAGCACACCCCCTTCTTAATACACCATGGCAGCAGGTGATACTTTCATGCGTACTGCTTTGATGGTTGTGGCTGGATTGACTAACTGTGATGAGGTAGCACACAGACAGGCTGTAAGGCATTAGAGTGCATGCATTTCCCATTAAAAACCACAGAAGAAAATGGTTATATACCCTCTGGCAGATTGGTGGAAAACCTAAGGTGCTCTAGATTCATACCTCCACCTCCAGTAAAGGCAGCTGGTCCATTAAAAGCGGAGTCAGTGACAGCAGGTGCGTTTACGTATCCTGGATTTGCTCTGACATTGGTACTCACTGTATGGGCAACAGGTGATGTGTTAATGGTAATAGAAGTTATTTTGCATGGAATTTACACAAGTTGACTTTTTTTCCTTACAACATTATCAATGTTATTCCAATGTTTAAAATACCTGGGTGACTGTACTGCATGCCCACAATGGTCATGCTCTCCAATTCCTACACACGAAGACAAAAAAGAACATTTATTCAACGATATCTAAACAGAAATACCTTTAATATTTGTGTTTCTGTGAACTGAATGTTGGCAGTTAGAATTCCTTTTCCTAATACTGTAGGAGTATACATTTGTCATGTAGTCTTTAAGACAATCCGAGTTGTATGTTAATACATGGACACAACACAATACACAAAAAGCTGTGTAATTTTATCGAAAGCTTTCTTTAAAAAGTCAATAAAGAAAATTATGTATGAACATGAACAAAGATTTTACTGTGAAATTAAACTGAATTTGTTTCACATTATTAAAAACCTTTAAAACACAACCAGCGGTCGTTATATGTTGCAGGATTCCTTTCAAAGAGGCACCCTCATTCCCAGACAGAGCGCTTGAAATCTCTACAAGAACTTGCAAGACTGTGCAAGTGTTGAGGTGGCAGAGAGATTTCCCTGGAGTTGCTGAACACCAGCTTCAGTTCAAGATACTTTCCTCCTAACTTTAAACAGATCTAGAAAAGTGCTAAAAAGCCTCAGATTTCAGATATCAACAAAGGCTGTTATAGATATTGTAAGGAATTATAGTTGCCCTGCCTGAGACAAATGCTGAAACAGCCACTTTGAGAAGGTGGTCTGCCTAATGATAATCCCATTATGGTAACAAGAATGGTACACAGTCACCCAGCAACAGAGTTGAAAAAGTCCAAAATATCCATGAACACTCTCACTCCCACTCGTGGTATACTGCTTAATTAAATAACTAGAAGAGTAAATAAATAAATAGGCCTATAACAAAATGACTATCACTTCATATTAAATATAATAATATGTATAATATTATAATATATAATATTAAATGGTTAAGGAAACCTCATATTGCCAGGGAATGTGACATGTAAAGTAACCTAAAGTAACCCTTCACAGAGTAGGCCAATTAAGTTGAGCTGGAAGGCAAGAAAATTGTGTAGAACATGGAAGTTAGAGCTGCTTTGCGCTTTTTAATGGTTTAAAAAATAATAATGTCTTCAAGTCAAAGTCTTTCTCCTATAAGAAAGTCTTTGTTTAAGCTTCCCCTTTGCCCTGATCACTAGCATGTGTGGTAATTATCTAAACCTACATACAATGCATAGACATTGTGGTGTTTTAAAGTAGGTAGGTATGAGACATTTATGTGCAGGCCCAGGCAGCCAGAGGTGTCCAAAAACAGCATACAAAATGAAAAACAAGCTACTTCGAAACTAGTAACCCGTAACATACAGTATGTCACAAAAGTGAGTACATTTTTTATTAGGCCTATATCTTTCTATGGAAGAAGTCTAACAGTCAATTTCTTCTACTGTGGTTAAATCTTTCGGGACAGGCTTCTTACACGACAAGATACGGTTTCACTGTAATTCATTTTTTATTACATTTATTCCTTTTTTTTAATAATGAGTACTAAATGACTACCCGTTGTAGCAGTCGATTACAGGTGACACTATGTAGGCCTGGGCAATATGAACAACACTTTGCTTGTAGCCTACATGAGACAAGCCAGCAGTTAGCTGCTTTCTGTTAGGAAAACGTGTGGAAACTTGCCTATGTTTACTTCCCGACATGGAGAGGATATTCCTGGGATAGAGACGGAAAATTAGCTGATATCTGAACTAGATGAAGTTAAGTGTCACCTTACTGAGGTAAACGCTTAAGTCCACCGGCCATGACAGTATGAAGAGGAAGACGGAAGGAGAATACCCGGAGAGAAAAATGAAATACAATAAATAAATTAACTTAGCAAATAATACATTAGCAAGACGTGCCTGTGCTGTCTGGTTACGATCATGGTTGTTTAAGATGTTCCATCATTATCAAGAAGATCCATCATTATCCGGAAACGCAGCTCTGGGCTATAAAAATAGGTATTAATTAATACAACTCACCTTGTATGCGTTATGTTTTGCGACAGCTCGTGTGTATCTAACCAGTGTCAGAGATTTTGCTTGCGAATGCTTTAGACTGAACCGGTCTTTCCGGGTTTTCAAGTCCGCACCAGGGCATGTTCATTGTCAAGGTCAGCAAAATGGAGTTATAGGCACACCCAGTAGGGTAGGCTGTTTTCACCCAGCTTTGAAGTTCACAGGGTATTAAATTAAATGATGAAATAGGCTATATATAATGTTATTACATGCTAATCATGCTGATTGTGCATTTTATTTTTTTGTAAAGACGCTGGCGTTAAAGCCGTGTTGACCAAAAGGAGGCAGACTAAAACTGCAAAATTAACTGAGGCGGCAGGGCATCAAGGCCACTGTGGCCTTCGGGCAGATATTGGGTCACAAAATTCCTGCCCTGGGTATAGCTCTCATTTTGGCATCTCATGCTCTTTTCTGAGGATATTAATAATATCAGTTATCGTTGTGGTTATAAATAGCAGAAGTAGTGTAAATTATGGATGATATTATTTTGTATCTATATCTATCTATAGTGTATTACACATCAGTAGATATAATAACTGTTTAAAGTAGATGACTGAAAGTACATGTGGTTGAATTATGTAAAAGAAAACTGACTATCTTTTATTAAAACAGCGTCATAACTGACAACTATATCCATCATCCATTCGGTGCTGTACTGTCCTGTTGCATTAAACCAATCACTGACTTTCACCCAAAATCACAGCTATTTTAGGAACCTGCTTACATACACATTTGCAGAAATAAATGAAAAAATCTTTTGGTGTTAGGAGCATCATATTTTCAGGGAGTCGGATGACAACTCCTGTGACGACGACTCCTGTCAATTGGTGGAGCAAGAGGCAGGGGATCCTGTCTTAAAGGCTCTCATGCTTCTAGAGGACGGGCCATTTAAGGACATACTGGCGGACTTTATGTCCAAACTTGGCCCAGTCCTCGAGGCCGAAATTATGGACGGCCTCCTAAGAGAAATGAACTCTGGTAAATCTTCATTGCATTTTTAAATTCATATTTCTAACTACTACAGAGAGGAGGAAGGCACAAGCTCGGTCACATTGTTGTAGGAATGAGATATGTGTTGAACTAGACTGCTGTATTTACATGTCAGACCCTGCTGTGGCCAGCAAATCTCACAAACATTTGCAGACACAGGCAGACCAAGTTGCAACTTGAATATGCCTATTTACTTGTTGCCGTCTTAAAAATCGCAGTTTCCTACTGAGTTTGGCAGCATTTCCTTCATCTATTGATTGGTGGATGCTCCATTTTCATCTCATGGCTCTCATCTCATTTCATCTAATTGGCTAAATAAAGAGATGATGAAATATGCCCCACGGAACTCCATTTTCAAGATTATCAGAATTTCCCATGCCTAGTGTAGGCTTTTAAAATGAGTGTTAGAGTGCTATGTCACTCTTTCCCAGGGCAGAACAGCACTATTCTTTGATGATTTAAAAACCCAGTGCACAGTTTTGTATTCAAAAATTCCTTAATGGGATTGATTTGGCTGAAAACAGGCTACCATTGTTGTTTTTCTTCCATTATCAGATATTTTCCATGCTTCTGGAAAATATATCTGAATATGCAACATTAACTTCAGTTGTAAAGACTAATTTAAAGATTATTTTTATACATATACAAACCAAATGTTGTATTTTTATACATATACAAACAAAATGTTGTATTTTTATACATATACAAACCAAATGTTGTATTTGGTTGTTATCTGTAAATGTAGGTCAGTCGGCTTCTACTGCTAAAGATGAAGCTGCTATGTCTGAGGCCACAGAGGGTGATGGCCATGAAGCAGACATGTGTCCAGGTGGACAACACTGCCACTGGTGAGTGACTGTTAGATTCCAAAGTTGCGGCTGATTACAAATACTTGCATCTATCTCAGTCATTACTGCTTTACATGAATGACCTGTAAAGAATGAGTGATTTTCTTTGTGATTATTATGTAGAGTATGTTGTTATTAGCAACAAATGGCCCAAAGACAAGATTTTGCTTGTACATGAGACAAGCCAGCAGTTAGCTGTTTTCTGTTAGGAAAACGTGTGGAAACTTGCCTATGTTTACTTCCCGACATGGAGAGGATATTCCTGGGATAGAGACAGAAAATTAGCTGATATCTTAACTAGATAAAGTAAAGTGTCACCTTACTGAGGTAAACGCTTAAGTCCACCGGTCATAACCTTCCCCTTCGGGCTGTACGTAAATTTAATTGAGCAAGCCCCTTTGTTCGGACAAATAAATAAATTAACAAGACGTAGGCCTACCTGTGCTGTCTGGGTAGGCTACTATCATGTTTGGTTAAGATGTCCCCAAGCCTATATCCATCATTATCCAGAAACGTAGTTCTGGGCTATAAAAATAGTTATTAATTAATATATGTTTAGGCAACTCACCTTGTATGCGTTATGTTTTGCGACAGCTCGTGTGTATCGGACCACTATCAAAGACTTTGCTTGCGAATGCTGGAGACTGAAGACTGAACCGGTTGTCAAGCTCAGCAAACAATGCAGTTATAGGCACACCCAGTAGTGTAGGCTGTCTTCACCCAGCTTTGAAGTTCACAGGGTATCAAATTAAATGATGAAATAGGGAAGTGCCAATAGGGAAATAGGGAAGTGGGTTTTGTTGTGAAATAGGGTAATGCCAGACTCGAATCAAACCCACCACTGATTGTGTAGGCCTATTAAATAATTTATTCATTTTTTTGTAAAGCCGTGTTGACCAAAAGGAGGCAGACTAAAACCGCAAAATTAACTGAGACGGCAGGGCATCAAGGCCACTCTGGCCTTCTGGCAGATTTTTTTTTCAAGGGCACAAAATTCCTGCCCTGGTTGCCCTCAATACTGCCTGAAGATATGTGCCCCGGATTTAGTAAAAATGTTCAGCTGGGAAATATGTTTTTAACTGCACACGACAATAAACTTGAACTATTATTAGCGTGGCGCTCTAGAATCTTTGAAGTTGCTGGTCGCTAGACTGGAAGCAAGCGTCGGGTCGACTGCACCTGCCATTCTGCTTCTTTGTGACGAACCATCAACTGACTGAGTACGATTTCTAAAATGTAAAGCGAACCTCAAAATTGCCTGTAAAATTGACTGAGCCAGAAAATGGATCCGACTATGCCATTTTAAACATGATGAGCATGGTAGGCTATAGCCTAACTATGAAATGTTTCTTGGTGAGCTTTAATGTGTAGCTTCGATCAGGCGAGAAATCCTTGGTAGCAATTGCTAGCCTACGAAATGGCAGACTGGTGAAGCTAAAAGTGAATTTTTATACCAACTTGGAGTTTTTATACAACCCCTTACATTCGACAGATCAGTGGATGCTAATGCAATTGCTGTGAATCGACAGCACTGGATGTTTTTTTTTTGTGAAAAACATTCTGACGGGCGTCGGATATAGTCGGTGAAATTCTAACAGACCGACGAGAGGAGCTGCTAGATGGCTGTGGATACTTGGATAGGGACACATGCCAGGGGACCTGTTAGCGTTTTTTTTCTCATGCAGTAACAAGTTTTCCCATTAAATAACACCTCCAACAGAGTTAGGGTGCTTATTAGGCGGCATTTCCTAGCTCTACGTTTCTAAACCTTTGGTATGAGGTGCATGTTCTCATTACATTAAATGAAAATAGCCTAACAGTAATAATAACATTATACATAGCCTAACGCAATACCAAACGGGAATATTTATTGGTAAGAGGTCTGCATCTCAAATCATCCGTCACATATATTAAGTGTCCATAATTTAAACACCCCATGATAAATTTTAGAGACTTTAAGCGTGGAGCATAGGCTGTATATAGGCATGAAGCAAGAGCCATGTTTTTTTTTTGATGACGTCAATTCGAAGCGTTACGTAGTGGGTGGCTAATTTGACGTCACAATGAAGGGTGGCCTATATATATGAGTTTCACTCAGGAAGTAATCACTTCGACTTCTACTGGTCTACTGGATGATCACAGAGAACACAAGAGAACCTTTTTTTAGGCTCCAATGGTTGGGCAAACGGTTGAGGTAAGAAGACCACCTGTTAAAATGTCCTTTTGTTAATATTGTTTGTTATTATACGGAAGTCCTAAAACGCACAGAGGTAAAAACGGTTATTACGAGATATTATCTCGTTATTATGAGATATTAAGTCGTTATTACGAGATATTATCTTGTTATTACGACATACTAAGTCGTTATTTCGAGATACTATCTCGTTATTACGAGATATTAAGTCGTTATTACGAGATATTATCTCATTATTACGAGATAGTATCTCAAAGTAACGAGATAATATCTGCATTTTTTTTTTAACTCTGTGCGGTTCAGTATCTTGTAATAACGAGATGATATCTCTTAATAACAAGATAATATCTCGTAACTAGACTGCATTCCCGCAGAAAATGCAAAAAGTGTGCTTGCAAATATGCGTGCCAACATTTCGCCATTCATTTTCAATGGGCCAAAAAGTTGACAACGACAATAACGGACGAACGACAAGAGGTACGGTATACCGAAATGTAGGCGGTCATGTCCAAACCGGGCCGGTCGTTTTAGAGTTGGAACGGTGTCTCTATCTCCAAAGCCTGAGGACTAGTAGCGTCTTCAAGATCTGGTCTAGGAGAATAATAAACGGGGAGATAACAATAAGTGTGCTCTGCAAGCACACTTAATAACGACTTAATATCTCGTAATAACGAGATAGTATCTCGAAATAACGAGATAATAACAGCAAGTTTTTTTTACCTCTGTGCAGCGGTTCAGGGCTTATTAGGCTATGTGAAGAATTAGAAATAGCCCATAATAATGTTTGTAACTGGCTACTGAATTGCTGCTATTTGTTGGTTGAGTGGTGGGGGTTATTACAGTTTTTCTCCATCGGTTTGGCTCATTTCTTGAAACTGAGATGACATTCCTATAACTATAAGGTCATTTGGCCAAACATTCTTACACTTCTGCGCAACACTTCAGATAACCAGCAAAATGTCATATGTCTGTAAAAACTGTTCATTCATTCTTCAAATACAAATCCATTTCCCATTTAAATAGTCAACACCATAAAAATGACACAGATCCTTCTCAATTGCTAGGCTCATTTTCACTCATTAAGTACTTTTGTCAAAACTAACTGGATGGTTCAGCACAACTACACGGATCACCTGCAAATGCTGATATCTCTCCCAAAACAGTTTACCCATGTGTCAAAACTAAATTTCCTTCTCTAATAAATAGTCAGTGCCCCCAAAATGCATTGTCCCTTTGGCATTGTGTAAGCACTGTAAGTCAAAATGCTTAGACGTTTTGTCATTATAGGTCTAGCTACACCACACACACTGCACTCATTCTGCCAAGGAAATTGTAACTATTTTTATTCACACATAAAGTAAATTTCACACATTAGAGAACCTAAAAGAAAAATGTATACAGTATTCTGTAAAAAAAAAATCAAAATAAAAATTGTATCATGTCACTGCAATCGGCATATTGGCGCCCCCTAAGCTTGCTGAGAAGGTGCCATGCACAGAAGTAGCGTGACTCTCTGCCTTGGGGGTGGGGGGGGGGGGGGGGGGGGGGGGGGCAAAGAGGTGGTCTTGCCCGGGGAGTAAAACACTGTAGAACCACCACTGAGCATGGTGTTCGCAAACTCTCCACCTGCAAGCGGAGAAAAACTCCTCAATAGGATTGAGTAACTGAGAATATGATGGTAGTAACACATGCATCCTTGGATGAGTGGTGGACCATGGCACGGTGGAAGTTCACATTTCCTCACACAATGACAAAGTGTGGTAGGTGGGGCCCTTCGAGACCCCTCTCATTTTCGGGGACTAAATCCATATAAAGACTATCCAGGAAAAGGAGGAGCTTCTGGGTGCTGCACGGGCCCAAGCTTGCAGTGTGTGTGGCCACACCATTTTCAGATGTGGCCGCACACATTGTAATATTTCCCTCTCACTGACCCGGGACGTCCACTGTGGCCCTTGGCCAGGTTGAAACTAGTTTCAGCAACAAATAAGATTGTTGTCATGAATTTATGACATGCTCCAAAAAATGTATACTATATTGTATTATATCCTTAACTAATTTTGACAATTGAACAGACTATTCTGCATATGATGACTTAAACAATGAAGTTGCGCTGACATGTTTTGAAGAGAATGACCATTACACTGAGAAACGACTAATTGGAATAGATCGTCAAGATCAATGCATTTGAAAAATGTGCTAAATGTGGGCTAATTGTGTTAACTGTAGGTAAGTGTACATAACCATTTGCAAAGATGCACTAGACACTTGAGACATGTACAAAGCATTTAAAAATTTGATGAAAGCAATGAGAAATGCCATTCTGTTGTGACAAAATGCAAGTTGGTTTGGGGATTTGTCCATGTTGTTTTGAGAATGTCATCTCAGTTTCAAAAAATGAGCCAAACCGATGGAGAAAAACTGTAAAATCAGTCATGTAAATTATGGATTTTATTATCTTATTTTTCAGGAGTCACACAATGACTCCACGATCCTGGAGGTCTCTGGAGCAAGTGTAATTGTACGTTACTTTGTCAATATTTAATGCTCTTTTCTGTATATTTTATAATATCAGCTATTCTTATATGAGTAGCAGAAGTAATGTTAACTAGTGAATGTAGTTCCAGGGAATTATCAGTATATGAAAATGCTACCTATGCTAATGATGTTAGCTATTAACACTGTTGACTGTTATTGAGTGGGGGGTATATATTGAGTGGTAGGGGGTGGGAGGTATTTAATTGTGTTGCCTTTCTATAATAGCAGTCATCTTTATGGTAATGAATGTCAACGTGAATTATGGGTTTAATCATCTTATTTTTCAGGAGTCAGGCAATGACTCCACGGTCCCTGCGGGCTCTGGAGCAACCCTAACTGTATGTTACTTCATCAAGTACTTAATGTTCTTTTCTCTATATTTTTGTAACATCAGCCATAATGTTGACTAGTGAGGGTAATTCAAGGGAATTACCAGTTCTTGAAAAGGCTAACTATGCTAACGATGTTAACTATAAACAGTGCTGACTTAGCTAATGTTTCGAACCAGTTATGCTAACAAAGCTAATTAGTTAAATATGCAAATGTGCTAAGAGTTACTAAGTAAACTTAGTAATGCTAACAGTGTTAACTAATTTAGCTAATGTTTTTAGCAGTTATGGTAGCAATGCTAACAGTGCTACTTAGCTAACCATTTGACCCCACCAGTGTTAACTTTGATAACTTAGCCTGTGACAGTTCTATTGATTATCTTATTATTATTATATTATCTTATTTTCTAGGCGGGAGACGATGATTTCAAGACGGACTCCCTCCATCCAACAATTGTAAGTTAGTTTGCTCTTTTCTGAGGATATGAATAATATCAGTTATCGTTGTGGTTATAAATAGCAGAAGTAGTGTGAATCATGGATGATATTATTTTATATCTATATCTATCTATAGTGCATTAAACATCAGTAGATATAATAACTGAAAGTACATGTGGTTGAATTATGTAAAAGAAAACTGACTATCTTTTATTAAAACAGCGTCATAACTGACAACTATATCCATCATCCATTCGGTGCTGTACTGTCCTGTTGCATTAAACCAATCACTGACTTTCACCCAAAATCACAGCTATTTTAGGAACCTGCTTACATACACATTTGCAGAAATAAATGAAAAAATCTTTTGGTGTTAGGAGCATCACATTTTCCGGGAGTCGGATGACGACTCCTGTGACGACGACTCTGCTCAATTGGTGGAGGAAGAGGCAGGGGATCCTGTCTTAAAGGCTCTCATGCTTCTAGAGGACGGGCCATTTAAGGACATACTGGCGGACTTTATGTCCAAACTTGGCCCAGTCCTCGAGGCCGAAATTATGGACGGCCTCCTGAGAGGAATGAACTCTGGTAAATCTTAATTGCATTTTTAAATTCATATTTCTAACTATTACAGAGAGGAGGAAGGCACAAGCTCGGTCACATTGTTGTAGGAATGAGATATGTGTTGAACTAGACTGCTGTATTTACATGTCAGACCCTGCTGTGGCCAGCAGATCTCACAAACATTTGCAGACACAGGCAGACCAAGTTGCAACTTGAATATGCCTATTTACTTGTTGCCGTCTTTTAAAAATCGCAGTTTCCTACTGAGTTTGGCAGCATTTCCTTCATCTGTTGATTGGTGGATGCTCCATTTTCATCTCATGGCTCTCATCTCATTTCATCTAATTGGCTAAATAAAGAGATGATGAAATGTGCCCCACGGAACTCCATTTTCAAGATTATCAGAATTTCCCATGCCTAGTGTAGGCTTTTAAAATGAGTGTTAGAGTGCTATGACACTCTTTCCCAGGGCAGAACAGCACTATTCGTTGATGATTTAAAAACCCAGTGCACAGTTTTGTGTTCAAAAATATCTGAATATGCAACATTAACTTCAGTTTTAAAGACTAATTTAAAGATTATTTTTATACATATACAAACCAAATGTTGTATTTGGTTGTTATCTTTAAATGTAGGTCAGTCGGCTTCTACTGCCAAAGATGAAGCTGCTATGTCTGAGGCCACAGAGGGTGATGGCCATGAAGCAGACATATGTGTCCAGGTGGACAACACTGCCACTGGTGAGTGACTGTTAGATTCCAAAGTTGCGGCTGATTACAAATACTTGCATCTATCTCAGTCATTACTGCTTTACATGAATGACCTGTAAAGAATGAGTGATTTTCTTTGTGATTATTATGTAGAGTATGTTGTTATTAGCAACAAATGGCCCAAAGACAAGATTTTGTCCTGTTATCACTAGATGCTGACCAGACGACACAGAGGAGGAAAGGCGGAAGAATCTGCCGCTTCTTCCGCCGAGTGTTTAGAAGTGTAAGGCGCACATTCAAGCAGTGCACGTCTACTGTGTCAGTGGAGTGAAAGCCCACAGCACAAATTGTATTAGTTTTTTTCTTTATGATTATTTTTATTTTTTCTTCAAATTTAAAACAAAAATTGAAATTGAAATGTGAGGGAGCTCCCTTCATGAGGTAGAGCACCTCATTTTTACTTTTAATTAATGAAAAACAAATTATAAAAGGTTTAGAGTTGAGTTCATCTTTGCTGGACAGAGCTCCTCACCCATTACCAACTGTTGATTGTGTGATTAAACAAATGATTGTGTTTGGCCACTGTTTGGTTTTAATGTTTTTATTTTTCATTATTTGAATTGTTTTTTTCCTTTTAATTTAATTTCTTTTCACTTACCATTAAAGAGCGTGCAAAAAACATTGTTAAACCGCTGCAGTATTTTCATATTTCAGAGGGTAATTAACATCTGGATGTATAGGTAGTTTCATGCTTTGTTAGGGTGACCGTTGATTTTCTCTTTCTTGTTTGTTGAACAAGTGCCTTGTAAAGGCAAATGTTGTTGTTTTATGTTTTATGTTAATATAGTCAGAATGATGTTATCATAAAATCCCTGTGGAAAATCATTATGCACCATACAGTATGTTCGATTGAAGATTGTTGTGCCTTTATTTGTAAACTATGTATTTATATATTCTATACCCATGAACTATGTAGATGGAGGTGTTTGTAAACACGAGTATACAGTATCTAGTCTCCATTGGTTATAGATCACTCTATGGACTTACTCCATTTCTTCGTTTGTGTCCTCCATTCTTATGCACTGCACACATTATTAAATTCACAGAGCAAATTGGTGAATCTTATTTGAATCAAAAGAATAAAGTTAAAGCCACTGGTGTTGCACTGAAACCTGCTGTCTCTGTGTCCTCACGAATGTCTCCTGATTAAGGCCCTCTTGAGAATACCGCATTGATAGATTAATAGCATTGTGTGAGAAAGACTAAGCCATGTGACCATGTTTTTGTTTTTGTTGTACCCCCCTACCTTCCAGAACACGTTTGGTATGATATCTTAATATCTCCTTGCTATTTTGGCTGATTGGGACTTGATAAGTATAAAAACAAATAATTATCTTTTTAAATTATGTAGTTTTTGAAGTGTTCATGTTTGATTAGGTCGATATATGTGGACATCTGGACACAATAAACTCAACACAACTGTACTGAGTGCAAAAACATAAGAAACAACATAGATTATTAAAGTGTAAGCAGCAGCATGAAATACAGGGACACACAGAGACAAAACTGAACACATTGAAGAAAAGAGCACAACCTAGACATAAGTGCCATCATTTTTGACACTTTGAACACACATGCACAATATTGCTTATTTGTACGTGGATGTTATGTGCTCATCAATGGACACTGGCTCTGGACCAGTACATCCTGATTTGAGGATCCTGGTGCAGGACAGAAAGGACTGGACCACACTGAACTACACAGAACAGTATATTGATAAGGATTTGTTGAAAATGATTGCAGATTGCTCTAATGTGACATCACAAAATATTTTCTTTCTTTCTTTCTTTTTTTCTTTCTTTCTTTCTTTATTTATTTATGAATTATATTTTAAAACTAGGCCTATAGTTTTAAACTAAACTGTTTCACCTTAGGAGTCAAAGCTGGACTCGAACAGACAAAAAATGTAAATCTTCAGTGTCTCTAAGGGCAGTAAGCAGAAGCTCCAAGAAATCTATACCTGACTTTTTTTTTGTTAGTAAGGGTGGGGAGATGCGTCTTTAAAGCAGATATGGTATAAACATAGTAGACCATAATCGAGTAACGTCTAAACTATGCTTCCACCTAGTGGTGACTAAATAGTCAGCGTTTTTTTGGACTTGCAGCGAAGTGGTAGCCTAATGGGTAAAACAGATGGCTCTACATTAATTGGTGATGTTGTCAGAAAAGACTTTTTTTCACAGACTGCCAATAAATAATTTCTATGAGACACTAAAACATTTGCAGCGTCAAACATGTAGCCCCAATGGACCTACAAGATATAGATTATTTGGTCTCCCATGGTAATTGTCTTGCTTATGATGACATGAATGCATGTTGCTAGACATGCAAAACAAGCACATGCAAATTGCTACTCTATCCACAGTAACTGTCACATCAGTGCACACTCACCCTCACATATTGCGTGCTGTGCATGTGTTATGAGTGCGTATCTTTCTTGTGTGGTGCATACACTGCCAAATTTTGCATCCTTTAATGGCACTTGCAAGACACTTCCTTAAAAAAAAGACAAAAACACAACCAGGTCTTTCCCACTACATTTTTCACCCAACAGAATGAAAACAATATGAAATACTTTTACAAAATACTCTACAAGTAGGGTCCAAAATAAAATGGAGATGTGTGAATCTGTGACCCATTAAAACACAGATATTTACAAAAGACTTCCTGAGAAGTACATAAAGAAGGTTTGGAAGCACAAGATAACATTATAAAAGATTTGTAAGCACGTTCTGTAGGGGATTTAAACCAATCAAGAATTGAAATCAGAAATGTGTTACTTGCACTTTTTTAACCGCATCTGCATGGCAACACCATGTATCATAGGTACTACTATGTGGTACATGTTACATAAATTCTTACCCAAAATGCAATGTAAGCTTTAGGTTTTGGCATCAGACCAACACTTGGATCAGACAGCAGACCATAAAATGGAGTAGAGGTTAAAGTAAAGGAGTAAGGAGATAGAGTTAAAGTAAAGGCCACAAATAACTAAATGAAAGCAAGCAGGCGGCTAACAATGTGGGACAAAGGAGTACAACAGTATATGTTGGTGGCATGAAATGGGACATGTGCATATTTCTTAGTATTTCAAAACATATTTCTGTTTTAAGTGTCATGATAGACACACTAATGACTCAACTATTGAGTATCCACCATGGCACAGTATATCGTGTGTCTCCTATACTGCTATAAGGAATGGCAGATCCTTAATTACCCACACAGGTCCTTGATAATATTTCAAGCCAGACAAGGAAGGAAATGATACAGTTGCTGGCTTTAAATAGTTCGTAACCATGATCATTAACCTAGATGGTGCAATGTGCAGCACTGCTGGGTTAATCTTTTCCCTGAGAGGTGGCCTGCCGGGCCAGTTCAGCCGTCACCTGACCGTGTCAGACCTGCCAGTCAGGTTCCCTGAGAGAACATCTGAATCTCCAATATCAGAAATCCCAAAGTTTTGGTAAAAAAATGACCTGTAAACATTTTGCCCCAAACCTCTTCTTTAGTCCAAGTAAACTAGAGGGGCCTGTTAGCAGATAATAAAAAACTGTTGTAGACAGCGTACCTAGGTCTAATTAATATCTCGACACCAAATCTATTGAAGTCTAGTCTTGAAAATCTGCTGTGCTGCCAAACAATAATAAGAAACTGACACAGCCCTGTGATCAATACAGGTGTCAAAGTAATTAGGACACATAAAGGCTTAAATGGTCTTTTGTACTTTTATGCTTGTGTGAAAGAACGGGTTCATTTATATGAAACTGATGCAAATAAAGAGTCCTCCAGTCCACTGTTGGTTGTGTGGCCGGTTCCAAAACAAAATATGTGTACTGCATACACTTGGGCAAATGTAGGCTAGCCTACCTATGATACCTGTCCGTTTCCAAAGTTGTTTTATGATGCTTTTTTAATGGTTTATAGTCATATGGTGAACAGCTCTCAGGTAGAGAATTATAAGGACAGCAGCTGTGGAAAAAGTTAAACATGCAAACTTAAGTATGCATGATTGTAATATCGTGGGGATTGAAGAATTTACGTAGGCCCTCTAGCTCTTCCAGGTGAGTTTGGGCAACAAGGCTAAGAAGGTGTAGTGGGCTGCTTATGCAGTTCTTTCATAGTCTGTTACAGATATTTCTATCAAATCAATATATGCACTTTCTCAAATATCGAAGAGAACCACTTACTTAAAGTTATCTTCCGAATTTGATTAAGATGTAGACCGAGAGGTGGAGATTGACGGTTGCATTTTAGCCCCTCCCACGCACGTTTTGTGTGGGGTTTCGTGTTGTGTAATGGCAGGGATTGCGTGCTCGGCCGATCCGTGACACCCAGCCGAAATATAAACCGGCACCGCCCACTCCGACTTTCTCTGCACTCACGGAGGCCACTGGGAAGTGTCTTGCACGGGTAGGTTTCATTCTTAACTTTTAATTACATTATAAATTACAGTGTAGTACCTTTGAATAACAGACAACGTTATATAATACCCACCATGCATAATGCAACACGTGCTAAAATGCTAAAATTGCTTACTACTCTTTTACTAGTGTTTACTTTACAACTTTAGAAGTTGCATGGTTCACAGGTAACTGCTTTGAATCCTTTGTCCGAAGTGTTCCTTCCTTTCTTCTCTGTGTATGGAAATAAGGGTTGAAGCGGTTGATCTTTTTACTATTAATTCGTGCTAGGTACTGCATGCTAAACTCTTTTCGAATGTAACTTTTCAGTGCACAACGGAACGAGTGTTTTACCAATGTAAACACTTTTATTGTATCGTGTTACTATGGGTAACTGAATTACAGTAAAGGAGATCCTCCCTATCACAATCGCATGTCTCCACGCCTGGTCTAGTCTGCAATACACATCAGCCAAACCCTCTTGGAAGCTTTCGAACTGGTCTAGGGGTCATTTTACTTACAGTCTAATGTGATTGGTGCTCTTGACGGGCAGGATGCTTTGCTAGGTTCTGATTGGCCGGATGAAATGCATAGCGGAGGTAACGTGCGCGGTTTGTTATTTTGGGTGGTGGTTCCATGCTCGCATCCACAGTCATTGATGCAGTGAGTGTTATGGTCTATACACGAGGAGTGGTAGGCTGTATGATCTGAAGAAGATATAAAACATGCATTCCTATTAACCTTAAAATTGTCATGAGAAAACATTACAGTATGTCACAATAAGAAAACATAGCATGCACAGTTAATGTAGCTGCTTTAATGATTTCAATTAATGTATTTTGTATTGTGACATTGAAAACACATCAAAACATCATGGTATAGTCATGTAATATTAACAGAAGAAAAACTGAGGTTCAGGAAAACTGAGCAATAAATTTACCATACATGCTTGATGTGACATGTAACCTCAAACTGTAAATTATGCAATCCTGCCTGACTGGTTACTTATTCTACCAAAAAGCAACAACAAGGCTTTAGCAACAAGGTTTGACTTTATTGGGAGGTTTACATACTTAAGTCAAACTGTGAATCTTGAAATTCTTTTCTTTTTCTTTATCCTTTAGTGATTGGTCCAGAAGTGTCCAAGATGAGGATCGCTGTAATTGGTCAGAGCCTGTTTGGACAGGAAGTTTACAAGGAGCTGAGGAAGGAGGGCCACACTGTCGTTGGTGTGTTCACAATACCTGACAAGGATGGCAAAGCGGACCCATTAGGTAAGTAATGAGCAGAGGTTTACTCCCAGTAGCATTTCAAAAAGCCTCATAATAATAATAGATATGACGGGACTATCTCTGATCATGACTGATATGAGCATGAGTTTATTAAGACACTTGCATTGGAGTCTGGCATGGCAGCCAAGATTTTCCCGTAACAGTTATCAGTTTGGACAGAACATTTACAGATTCACACATGTGACACTCTTGGCCTGTAGCACCATTGAAAAAAAAAACGACAGGCCATTGACCTGTAAATGACTCGTTAGTCCTGTTTGCTCACATGAGGGGGTGCCACTGTAATAGCCTGACCATAGTGTGACCGCCCCTCCCATGCGAAACTGCCCTGCCATTTGCTAGTATTGCAGGTAGCAAGCAGCATCATGAGACTCTAGATGGAGAAGGCCATCAGTTGGGAAATGGGTAAAGAGGGAGTTGTGTGGCAATGGTGTGGTTATGATGCCATCCAGGGCATAGTCTGCCACACTGCAGGGGGCACAGAACAATGTAAATCTTATCTCACCAGCGCGTAATTTTCCAGAAATTCACAATTTCTTAGCTGACTGATTTGCAACTTTATAAAATTGTACATTTATTGTACATTATGACTACAATGACTTCCACATGCCTGAAGTACTTGACAATAGAAGGATTTATTTTATTTTATTTTTTTATTTCTGTCTTGCCTTGGTTGTTTAGCAGAATAATTCAGGTTAGATGAACGTTATCTCCTCAGTGTTCCTGCTTCACCCATCCACAGTTGTACATACACAAATGCACATATACAGACACATACACTGTCCCACTTTTTGGCTGTTTGGAGGTGGTCACCCTTGCGGGACAGGAGGTGCGAGGGCCTGTCATCGCCGCTTTATGTATGTTTTGTGTTGTCCACACAATATTGCAATGGATATTGCCATTCATTGCATGTTGCTGGCTGCTGTACCAAAACCTTTTATGGATTGGTAACATTTATTATTGGCAACCAAATAGTTCATTTTAGTTTAGTGTTCATTTTAAAATATAATGGGTGTTCTTGAAATTATATGCTTTATTCACCTTGACATTAGGTGATTTAACCAATTAGGTGATTTCACCTCTTAGTGTGAAGATTTTTTTTGACTTTTACATCATGAACCTGCCTTATCATAAATACCTAAATCAGCCTCAATGGACTTTAAAAACATATTGGTGACCTCACCACAGCTGCTATGTTGCATGAGCACTGATGAGGTAGGCTTTGTCTTGCCTTTTTTCTTGCTCACTGATGCTTCTGACAAACACTAATTGAGTTACAGTACAGCAAGTTGCTTTACTACAAATAGCTGATTGATGACCAAAGTTACTTTCAGGTGCTCAAAAATAGTGTCACAAACAAAAATCTGGCCAGCATCAATAAAACCACAGTGTTTTATACCATCCTCATATGTGCATCTAAATACAGAATTTCACAAAGGAAAATAAGAACAAATAAGACAGCAGTGTTAAACTAGCAGTGTCTTCTTGATGACCTCTGACCCTTTCTGTCTCCCATAGCGACGGAGGCGGAGAAGGACGGCGTGCCGGTGTTCAAGTTCCCCCGCTGGCGTGTGAAGGGCCAGGGCATCCCTGAGGTGGTGGACAAGTACAAGGCGGTGGGCGCAGAGCTGAACGTCCTGCCCTTCTGCTCCCAGTTCATCCCCATGGAGGTGATCGACCACCCCAAGCACGGCTCCATCATCTACCACCCCTCCCTGCTGCCCAAACACAGAGGGGCCTCCGCCATCAACTGGTCAGTTAGTCACTCACTCACTGGTTACTCATACACATAACCTTTTACACACACACACACACACACACACATGCACATGCACACACATAATCTTTTACACATACACACACACAAACACACACACTTATACCCACACACATACATACAGGCACGCAGTCAGAGGTTGCTAAACATTTCACGTCTGTCCTCTTTTCATAGAAACCTATTTATTTTGTAGATATATTCATGTATATAATTAATAACTAATAACTTCTCTTACCTTCACGATTTCATTCAGGACACTCATTCATGGCGACAAGAAAGGAGGGTTCACTGTGTTCTGGGCAGATGACGGACTGGACACTGGACCAATCCTGTTGCAGAGAGAGTGCGACGTGGAGCCTGATGACACGGTCAACACCATCTATAAGCGCTTCCTGTTCCCCGAGGGAGTCAAGGGAACGGTGAGGGAGTACAAAACCATCTAAGGGCACTTGCACCGTGCCCTAACTACTAGCGACGCGACCGACTCAACCATCAATTTTTGACTCTTTCTGATCATATTAATGCCATTAAATTTACCTCACTGATACAAGTGATGTGAATGAAAATAGAAACAGGGAGTGTGACAAAAAATCTTTTAAAAATGTCACGTTGTACCAAATCCTGCAGAACTGCTTTGCATCATGTTCAGTTCGGACATTGACAGTCACTGCGTTCACATGGTGGGATTGGTTTGGTTTGGGATTGGTTCACAACGGGTGGTCTGTCCCCCAAGTCCCTGTTCACATGCAGTTCGTCTAAGCGGATTCGGCGAGAGTTCCGGCTCTTTCCGCTACGCTAGGTGGGGGCGCTGTAGTCAACTTCTATCTTTCTATTATTATCTTTTAATACAAGGAACGTCTCTTCCACGCATAACTCTTGAACCACTCATCCGCTTGATCTCAAATTTGGACGGCATCATCATAATGTTACCAGTGTGTGCAGTACCAAGTTTCGTGTTGTTTGGGCAAAAGGCTGATAAGATTTACAATGCTAGCTGCTACAATGTTGGACATAACGCGACTAACGACACATAACTAAAATAATGGACATAACACGAGTAAACATTTGCCCACAACAAAGCTGCTACGTAGGTAAGATGTATCTTATCGTATACGCAACAGCAAACTACAGCACTGCACACATATGCCTACAGTGCATACAGACGACACGTAGAGGAGACTGAACTTTTCACCTCTCATTCCGGTTATTCCACATAGCAAAACAGTGGCTAAAGAAAATCTTACAAGTCAGTCAGTGCAAATGTATTTACATAGCCTTCTCCTTTCACCTGATATTATTACCCACTTAAACAATAAGGTGGTCTAAACAAAAACGTAATACTCTGGCACATCTTCTATGGGCTCTGCACTGTTCCTACTAAATAAAGACAATAAACAAACTTTCTGGCGGCATACGAACATGGTGTTCCAGGAGTTTGACGCATTCGCGTACGTGTTGTGCATTCTGCTGTGTTAGAAAGTCTGTATGAAGGAACAAACTGCGTTTTTTATTTCGTTGATACATGCGCAATACATGAAAACCAATCCAATCCCCGTTTACATGGCAGTCGAAGTGGTTTCGAAACAGCCCAGGCCTGGCGTCGCAACGGGATAACGAAAACCAATTCCAAACCAAACCAATCCGCGTTCACATGAAGCTGGTACGATCCCAAACCACTTCCAAGTGGTTTCGACTTGTCCATGTGAACGCACTCATTGCAATTGAAAATAAACTAATGGAACTGATTTTGTTGCGAACACTCGCTCACATTGCATACAATTAGGACACAGCGTTATATAAGCATATTTTAACTCAAAGGATGGATTCAAAGTTGTTAAATATAATAATATAATAATATCATAGTCTGTTGCTCCATCTGAAACTGTATTAAGGTCAACCAGAGGTGTGTGTGCACTGCAGACATGTGGACTGATGTTATGTGGTCGTTGGTGTTTCTGCGGGCAGGTGGACGCCGTGAAGATGATCGCTGCAGGAACGGCTCCCAGGATCAAGCAACCGGAGGAGGGGGCCACGTACGAGTGCATTCAGAAGAAGGACAACTCAAAGGTGAGCTGAGCTGCGTCCACATTACAGCCAAAGCTGTGCAATATTAGTCCTGACGCACAGGTAGTTACTGTGTATGACCTTGATCCCACACATGCAAACATATAAACTCCAACACACACACACACACTCCCTCACACTGTCTCACTGACTCTCTCCCCCTCTCTGTCTCACTCACACACTCTCTCTCTGCGTGTCTGTGCAATAGCACTCTGACGTATGCTTGGTCAATGTGTGACCTTGACCCCACACAAGCAGACACACACACACACACACACTCACACTCACACACTGTCTCTGTCTCTCTCTGTTTGTGTTATGCATGCAGATTGACTGGAACCAGCCAGCTGAAGCCATCCATAACTGGATCAGAGGGAATGATAAAGTCCCTGGAGCGTGGGCAGAGGTGGATGGACAGGTGAAGTCAGAAACACTCTTTTTTCTCTCTCACACACACACACAAACACACACACACACACACACACACACACACACACACACACACACACACACACACACACACACACACAAACACACACACTCATATACATGCATGCGCACACACAATAACACAAACACATACACATAAAAACATATGCTCACACACAGAAACACATACTCATAAACACACATACACACACACACACTCAAACACAATATCATACACATAAACATGCTCACATGTACACACACATGAACAAAGACACAAAACATTCACACACAGTGATAATGGTTAAGTTGGTAAATGCCTCTGGTAACCATAAGAGGTCATATTATGTAGTATAATGTTATGATAAACAGATGCCTATTGGCCCACAGGTTTTCTCTGGTGGGCTAGTTTAATGAGATATTTAAGCCAATTCGTTGGTAAACAGTATGGCGTTATATTTCTACAGAAAGTTACATTCTATGGCTCGACCCTGGTGGACAACGGCACCACAGCTAACGGAAAGCCCCTGGAGATCCCTGGGGCCAGCAAACCTGGGCTGGTCACCAAGGCTGGCTTAGTCCTCTTTGGAAACGACGGCAAAACGGTAGGGGCAAGCAGAACGGACAGCTGCAGCTGTGAATTTATGCACACAACACAACTGCTGGACTCTCCCCTTGTTTGCCTTGCCAGGAAAGTTTCAGCTTTACAGTCCTTGGTCATCTGTTTGAGCGTTGCAGCTCTTATCTGGAATATGCAAGACACATGTTGACATTGTGAACACATTAAGCACACACACACACACATACATATACACAGACACACACTTACACTTGTGTGTGCACACACACACACACACACACACGCACACACACTCACACACACAATCACGCACACACACACGACACACGAGACACAAGTCATGTGCTCTGGACTAACTTGACTGTAAAGAAACATATTTCTGCTAAAGAGTCTAAAGAGCTGTTTACCAGCCAATGCCCATGAACTTTAGCCCTGGAGGACAACTGAAGAAAGCTCTTTGTCTGGTGTTACATAACCAACCTCCCCTACTGGGGAGACAGGGGCGGGCAGTGGAGGGAGGGAGGGAGGGAAGGGTGGATTTATAGATGGGAGGAGAGAGAAAGAGAGAGCGAGAGTACAGAACAGGGAGCAGTGCCAAAAATATGTTCCGAGGACACAGAGTGAAGTTGTGCTGTAGTGTAGACATGCACAGAAAAGGGAGAGGGGGTGTCAGAGAGGGGGGGGGGTGTCAGAGAGGAAGAGAAAGAGTGAAAAGAGAGGGGAAAAATTGATTGATGGGAGCTGTAATGGCTCAATGGCTCATTAGAAATCCCTTCTTTCACATTTCTTTCTGTGTCCAAATGAGCCCCACTCTCTTTTTCTCTCTCTGTATCGTTCTTTCTCTTCTCCTTTCTTTATGTCTTAGTCTATGTATGTGTGTACTTGTGTAACTTTGTGTGTGTGTGTGTGTGTGTATGCTCACACATATCATTGGAGTTCATTGGGTTTCTCTGGACAGTTTTCAGAAACAGAGGCCCAGCAGCACTATTAAACATAGCCCTTTGTTTAAGTATAGTAGCAGTATGTTGGTTTGTCTTCCACTGTTGTGTTTAGCTAGTGATTATAACAGTAATTTAGGCTCTATGTAATTACATGTGATATACACATGATTACTGCTTTCCTCTATAATGTCATTTTGTCATTGTAATTAAACCATGAAACTGTGTGTGTGTGTGTGCGCGTGTGCGTGTGTGTGTGTGTTTCCAGCTGCTGGTAAAGAATCTGCAGTTTGAGGATGGGAAGATGATCAATGCTGGGCAGTACTTCAGCGCTGGTGCCAGCTCTGCTGTAGAGCTCACTGAGGAAGAGAAGGCCTTCGCTGAACAGATGAGGGTACAGTAGGCAGCCATAATACACTCTTACTCACTACTCTCTCTCTCTCTCTCACACACTCACACACACACACACCTAGGCAGCCATAACAAACTTTCACTCACTACTCACACACACACACACACACACACACACACACACACACACACACACACCTGTGCAGGCACCACACGCTCTCACTCAAGTGGCTTTCAGAATTAGACTTTGGAAAAACTTTGGATGTTTAGTGCTGGACTTTTGAGTTATGTGTATGAGTTCACCATACACACGGGAAGCACAGTTGGATTTTTTCGAGGAAAAAACTCATTCATGAAAGATTGAAATAAAACCTCTAGAGGCTTGACTACTTCAGGATTTTCCTTATCCTGTTCACATCCGAGCCACACTGGTTAAAAAACACACACACACCTTTTTTGGAGGGCTTTTTTTTTTACGTTAGAGTACCTCTGGAAAAAAGCAGGAAAAGTCTAAAAGCAGCTTAAAACCCAGACCCAGCATTCAGTGAAAATAAGGCATTAGCCAAGACACACTCTCAGTCACTACTTTTCCACAGTCACACAAACACACACACACACCATTTTTTACTCCGACCTTGTTCCTTAACTCATTCATTACCATTGACGTCTGCAGACGTCATTTCAAAAAGTAACGGCGCTTACCATTGACGTCTTCCGACGTCAAACACGTTTTTTTACAGTTACGCATCGTGGGGCACCTCATCTATGTTGTGTAGAAATTTCAGGCGTCTACGGCTTTCGGAACTGATCCTATAAGAGTCAGAAGTCTCATGTGGTCACTCATGTGGTCACTCTCTGGTGGCCACCAGATGGTAGAGCTGACCCTCTGGGACTGCTATCAATGTTACGATATTTTGTAATATGCACGCTACCGAATCCGATCACTGTGATGAAACACTGTATGAGTAAGATCAAAGATGCACTGGCTATAGCCTACACTTCATTTGCAACCGTGCTAAACAAATAAACAAAAGATAAAGGAATAAAATATAGATGAAATAAAAACAGTCTTCAGATTAGTCTGGTCTGGAGAGCTCTGACACCTCATGCTCACATTGCGGAAAGGGATCCGATCATAGATGGCAGCACTGCGTTTGTCTGTATTGTGATGTTTTTTCACGTCGAGGAAGATGCTTGTGTATATAAACCCAAGACAATCAGATGTAGCTAGCATACGACAATGGTGAAGCGCACTCGTGGTGGACGGGAGAACATACTCTTGCATATGTTTGTGTTTTACTTATTTTGCCTGTGTATGTAGTATTTACATAGTTATTACCGCTACTTGCTGTAGGAATGGAGACACACACACACACACACACACAAAGAAACACTTGAATGAATGCTAGGTTTTTTTGCATTTTGCTTTTACTAGCTACTACTGTTTTTGACTATGAAATATAGCCCCCTGGTGGCTGAATTTTGTCATGTTATATTTACATGGTTACAGTACAGTATTGTTTGTATAGGTGGACAGTTATGACAGACATGAATCATATTTTTGTGACAGGATTTATGTATATAGGCAAATAAACTTTTTATTTTGCCAAGTAAAATGTCGAAGAAATGTATTCATCATGTACAATTCAAATTATTATTTTTCCGGTCTAAAACCATTTTCAGTGTTTTTATTCGTATTTATGTTGTATTACATTTGGATGAAATGTTTTAGATGCCAGTAATGCAAAAATATGGCCATCAAAAAACATTTTCTGCTTAAAATGTTGGTTTTCACAAAAAGCCATTTTTCTCAGTTTTTTGGTCTGAAAGCAGCATTTTGGGGAAACCCACCTCTGTTCTATGCATGATTGCAAAGGAATGGAAAGAGCTATCAACACACCGTTTTTTTTAGATGAAAGATGAGACTTTAAGCTTTATTTTGATGTCTTTGGTGTTGACATAGACAAATAACTCAATTTTCTGTTGGGCTTCAAAAAACACCCAAAATGGTGAAAAATGGCTGGCACCACGGGTGGAACAATTTTGAAAATGGCTGGCAGTCAATGAGTTAAGTTCAGCGGCATAAGCTGCATAAGTTATGCACCCTATATAGCACTGTATAGAAGCTGAGGCCCAGATCTTAGTGAAGCCTATGTCAACACTGGCGCCATGTTTTCTCCTCTAATGAAGATGGAGCTCAGGGAAACAATATGGGAGATTAACTGCATGAGGACAGCAATCTGCTTTCCATTTTAACCTTATTTACATCAGTTGTGTGCATTCCATAGTCATTTGTCTTAATGGCATCCTCATCAGCCATTGTTTGAAACCATAAAGATTGATGCACATGTGAAGTGTCCAAGAAAAAAATCTTATTCTTATTCGAATAAGTAAAATGCCTTTGCTTACTCTGTTCTCCTCTACGTAACTGTAGCTGGATTTGTGTTCTCTACTCTAAGCCGCATTGGATAAAAGCATCTGCTAAGTGTAATGTAGTAGTAGTAGTAGTAGTAGTAGTAGTAGTAGTAGTAGTAGTAGTAGTAATAATAATAATAATAATAATAAAAAAATGTGCAGTAACAACTTTAATGAAAACCTGGTAAATTGCTGTGTGCTGCTGGCTGGCAGATTAAACTGTGTGCTTTTAATAATGCAGGCAGTGTGGAAAAGCATTCTGACCAACGTGGACGAGGTCAGTGATTCCACCGACTTCTTCAAGTCCGGAGCTGCCTCCATGGACGTGGTCAGGTACGGCATTTATCTGATATCTAAACCTCCCTGTCATATGGCAACTTTTGGCATTGTAAAGCCAAAGAATAAAAAAAACTCACACTCACATGGCACAAGCTATGGGTTGCTGAGGCCTTGAACTGCCCGGCAATAAATAAAGACAATAAACAAACTTTCTGGCGGCATACAAACATGGTGTTCCAGGAGTTTGACGCATTCGCGTACGTGTTGTGCATTCTGCTGTGTTAGAAAGTCCGTATGAAGGAACAAACTGCGTTTTTTATTTCGTTGATACATGCACAATATCCGAAATCAATCCGATCCCCGTTCACATGGCAGTCGAAGTGGTTTCGAAACAGCCCAGGCCTGGCGTCGCAACTGGATAACGAAAACCAATTCCAAACCAAACCAATCCCCGTTCACATGAAGCTGGTACGATCCCAAACCACTTCCAAGTGGTTTCGACTTGTCCATGTGAACGCACTCAATGAATCTCGGGAGTATGATTGCTGTGTCCGCCCAGACTCTGCGGGGCCTGATCAGCAGGGGAGCAGTCGTGGGTGGGCAGCGATAGCCCGCTAACGGTCAGGTGATGGCTTCTGTAATGGGGGAATGTGTTGATGACCCATCAGTGATGGAGCTAGCAGCCTGAGCACACATACTCAATAATCATTGGATTGCCTTTAGCTTTTATTACAGCATGCAGCATTTATCTACTGGAAGCAATTCAATTGCATTTATTTAATGTAAATAATTGACTAATTATTTTGCCTCTAAATTCTTGACAATGGTAGAGGTGAATCATGGTGTAGTCCTCTTCCATCACAAAGACTCTACTCTGGGGTTCAGATAGGACTGAGGTGGCTAATCTAAGAGGAAAAATGTCTTCACATGTTCTGTAAACTACTCTGCATTATTTGAGCCCCAAAGATTCCTGCCGTTGTCATCTTAAAATATGCTATAACATCAAGAAGGAAAAACTCGATTAATCATTCGGTATAATCAGCTAGTTTGCCGACCTGTATCGTCATCATGGCACTAGTTATGCAATCAAAGGTCTGTTTGGCAGCTATGGCCTTATGGTTAGTCTTTGGATCAGAGGGTCCAAGGAGGTACCTAAAGGTGAAAAATGTGTGTGTGGGAGTGAATAACCAGCACTCTCCTACACCCTCATCCATGGCTGAAGTTCCCTTGAGCTAGGAGACCATGTTACGCCAAGGGTACCTAATTCACTGTTAATCGCTCTGGACAAGAGCATCAGCTACAAGTAACGTAATGTAATGTGATGTTTGCGTCCCTATTCAATCCAGCTGACCACTTTCTTTCTTTTTCACTGGGCAGTGTAATAACTAGCGTACTTGTCAGGAAGTTTGTATCTTTACCACAAGGAGTGTGTGTGTGTGTGTGTGTGTGTGTGTGTGTGTGTGTGTGTGTGTGTGTGTGTGTGTGCGTGCGTGCGTGCGTGCGTGCGTGTGTGTGTGTGTGTGTGTGTGTGTGTGTGTATGAGCTCTTACCCTTTGTGTGTATCTCTGCAGGCTTGTGGAGGAGGTGAAGCTGAGGGCTAGTGACCTGCAGCTCCAGAACGAGGATGTTTACATGGCAACCACCTTCCAGGACTTCATCCAGATGTGCGTCCGGAAGCTGAGAGGAGAGGATGGCGAGGAGGAGCTGGTCGTGGACTATGTAAGGATCTCCCAAAGCGTTTAGGTGTATGTCTGTGGAGGCTGACATGGAGACAATGTTTTTTAGATTATTTTATGATGTGTTTCTCAATGATGAAATAATTACAGCTATTTTACACTGCTTGTAGATATTTCACAAAGATATTACACAGTTTGTAGATATTTCACACTTTGTAATATTATTTTACAGCATGTTTAGGTATTTCACACTCCATTTTATACAGTGTGCATCTCCTCTACGCCTAGCTATTTTTAGTCCATGTAATGCTGTTTCATGTTGTGTGTAGATGCTGTACTCTGTGTGTGCTGCTGTATAACACAGGGTGTAACTTGGGTTATTGTACACAATATGTTGTTATTTTATGCCATGTATAGCTATTGTACACACTGTATAGCTATTGTACACAGTTGTTAACTATTTCACACAACATGGAGCTATTTTGCAGCATGTATAGCACATTTTAACACAGTGTGTGTCCATGTCTAGGTGGAGAAGAATGTGAACAACATGACCGTGAGGATACCTCACCAGATGTTTGTCAACGGGGAGTTCATGGACGCTGAGGGAGGGAAGACCTACAAGAGCATCAACCCCACAGACGGACAGGTGCTCTTAACACTTACAGACTGGGACTCACTGTCTAGGACACTTATAGACTGGGACTGGGAGTGTAGTCTGTTAATTCGCTACCTAATTACATTGCATTGCACTACACTTAGCAGATGCTTTTACCTAAAGTTACAATTGAGAAATGCAATTAAGTTACAATAGATTGCAACTACAAACTGCCCCTTTCTCTTCCGTCTTACTCTGTCTTTCTCTCTGTCTCTCTGTCTCTGTCTCTTTCTACATCTTCCTTTATGTGTCTCTATGTGTCTTTCTCTGCTTGGACTTCTCTTTGTCTCTGTTTCTACCTCTGTCACTCTCCCTGTGTCTTCCTCTTGTCAGTCTGTTGCTGTCTCACTGATACTGTCTTTCTCTGCCTCTTGTCTTCTTGTCTGTGTCCCCCTCTGTCTTACTGATTGTGTCTCTCTCTATCTCCATCTTTTCATCGCCCTCACCCTGTTTCTGTTTTTTTTTATCTGTAACCTAACGTCCTCTGTCTTCCTGTTTGACCTGTCATTTTGGTGCTGTCTCACTGATCCAGTCTCTCTCTTGGGCTTGATGTACCTGTCTGTGTCTATGTCTCTTTGCCTTTGTTTCCTTGCACCTGTCTCTTGTTTGTTTTGTCTCCCTCTCTCCATTGACCTCGACTTGCTTCGGTTTCTTATCTCTTGTCACTCATTTCCTGTGTCTTTTGTCTTTGTCCTGTCACTCTGTAGCTATCTCACTTATCCAGTATCGCTCTGCTCTCTAATGCCTGTTTACCTGTCTGTATCTCTGTCTATGTTTACTTGCCTCTGTCTCTTGTCTCACTGTCTCTATCTCCCCTGTCTCGGTCTCTGTGTGTGTATGTGTCTCTCTCTCTCCCTTTCTTGTCCTTGAGATGTCTTACTTTATCAGCCCTGATGGATGCAGCCCTGTAAAAACCCCAGCCAGGTTTGTTTACCGCCACCTCCTCCTTTTCTCTCCTTGTCTCTCTCGCTCTCCCCAGGCCATCTGTGACGTGTCCCTGGCCCAGATCCCAGACGTGGAGCGAGCCGTGGCAGCGGCCAAGGAGGCCTTCGAGGAGGGAGAGTGGGGCAAGATGAACCCCAGGGACAGAGGCAAGCTCATGTACAAGTGAGTGATGTGCAAAGCCCCAAATCAAAACATCCAAAACGAGGCCAGACATAAATAAATAAATGCTCTTGAGAAATGTGTACACACTTTTTAGACCAATTTATCTCTCTCTGTCTGTCTCTTTCTTGTTCTTTCTTTCTTTTTTCTTTCTTTCGTTCTTTCTTTCTGTCTATATGTCTGTCTGTATATCTGTCTGTCTACCTTTGTCTGTCTCTTGCCCGTATGTCTGCTTGTCTTTTTTGTCTTTCCTTATTTCTCTCTTTTTCTCTTCCATCTCCCCCCCCCCCACCCCCACCAGGTTGGCAGACCTAATGGAGCAGCATCAGGAGGAGCTGGCCACCATAGAGTCCCTAGACTCCGGGGCCGTCTACACTCTGGCCCTCAAGACCCATGTGGGCATGTCCATCCAGACCTTCCGCTACTTCGCTGGCTGGTGTGACAAGATCCAGGTCAGTGTCTGGATGTCCTTCCACTAGATTTGTCATGATTGCAGAATGTTAAACTCTTAATACAGATACATAGACAAGGGCTTGATACTCAGTGCCATTTTTTATACCATAGGGACATTTTAGGTCAACTGATGCAAACTGGTTAAAAAAGTACAGTAACATTTTAAAAGAGGTCAATGAGGCCACTCTCATAGAGTAAATGTCTTACAATTTATTAGTTTTGTCTGTGCACACAACATGACGATGTTGGTAACGACACTGTTGCAAATAAGTACCTAACCCAATGCTGGTTTTTAGTTACTTTTTTCAACCCTTGTGCTGTATTTCACCATACAGTACTAGCACGTTGCCATGGCCCACAGTATCTAGCGAATGATTACCTGCTTACAAAGTATGTTGGGTTCTGTATTGTTAGACTGCAATAAATGTTGAATACAGTGGCTGTTGTGCTGCTCTGTGTGTGTGTTTTAAAACGTGTGTCTAAGGGTGTACTCACACTAGATACATTTCACTTGTACTGTACTGGAGTACGATTGTCTTTGGTCTCTGGTCTGCACTCACACTGTATGATATCAACCTGTAGCCAGGCACGGTTGAACTGCTGTGTCTTATTACCACAACAACAGAATTCATAACTGTGTGCAGGCATGTTTGCACAGTACATATGCTTGAGCCCGGGTACTGTGCCTGAGTCCAACTGAACCGGACTCAAATCCGCCTTTTCCATGCATACTAGTATACCATTGCCCGGTACAAAACAAAGCGATCACACTGGTCAAACGAACCAGACTTTGAGGGTACGGTATGAATGGCATAGTGTGAGTGTGCCCTAAGAAGTCTTCAGACAGCACTGACCTCAGTAGCTGTGATGCTTTTCCAAGTGACCAATGTCAGGTCATGACTGTCTGTTTTGCTTACACAGGGCTGCACCATTCCAATCAATCAAGCGCGCCCCAACCGTAACCTCACCTTCACCAAGAAGGAGCCTATTGGGTAAGACATATGAGACAAACAATATGGCTAATGTTTTAGGACACAAAGAGATTTTAATAAATATTTACAATCCCACACACTCAATGCTCTCTGCTGAAATCTGCCAGTGCAACAAGATTTTATCAGGGCATTCATGGTACACTGACTGTCTGTGTGTGTGTATATCTTAGTGTGTGTGCCATCGTCATCCCCTGGAACTACCCCCTGATGATGCTGGCCTGGAAAACTGCAGCCTGTCTGGCAGCTGGTAACACCGTTGTTCTCAAACCTGCACAGGTGAGAGTCTTTCAAGGCTCTTCAAAGTAGTGTGAATTGAAGGTGTGAATTGCTACAGAAGTCATGGGATGCTGTGATCATGATGTTTCGGTCATGATACAAGGTTATTTGTGACGTTCACAAAACAGTGAGCATTACAATACATTTCTACCATATATTGTGTTTTGTATATGGTAAGTCTCAGCAGCCATCTTGGTGTGGTAATATTCAATTCTGACTTACCCCAAATGTCCACTGTGATACAAGAGATATATGAGGCCTTATATTATAGACCTGAAAAATATTGCAGTACTATACTGTATAAATTTTTTTGTCCCACCTCTACTAGAAATTGTAAACAGTTCATCATAGGCAGGGTTTGTCTGCTGTCTTGTGAAGGAATCTGAATAATAATAATAATAAGAAGAAGAAAAAAAAAATGTACATAACATTTTTAATGCTAACACATTTCTTTATTATTATTTTGTATTCCCAAGTTATTTTTTGTTCTTAGACCTCTATCAGTTTATATCGCAATCAGAGCTTTATAAGACAGCTTCCTGTGTACTGTGCCCATGTGTGTCTGTGCCTTTAGAGATAAGGTGCGAAGAGCTGTTAACTGTGTATTGTGTATTGGTTTGCCCCACCCGTTCGGCCGTCTCGGGAACCCAGGAAGTCTTTTGATTAACATACAGTTGTTTGGTACCCCCTGATCTCATCAGCAAGAAGCCCATTGCCGAAATTGCAACAAGGCCAAATTGCAACAAAGGCCCTGTCCCATACAACTGCCTATTGCATATTCATTATTTATTTCGGGCTGGTACCATTAAGTACAACCACTTTCTCTATAGGACATTAAGCTTAGAATATCCATAGTTAGTTAGGCCTAATACAGTGAATTCATACAGCCCTGCACCAATTCAACATGTGTAATACGCCACAAACCAGCCAGCCAATGTCTCCCTATGCCGGCTGCGTTTCCCACTGCTCAAATGTGGCACAAAGATGCACAGCGATGCTTAAAGACTGGCCTGGCGTTATCCGACGGCCAACGTTGGGGCAGTGTGTGTGGCCCTTTAATGAGAGACATGAGAGAAGCATGGAAAGGTTGGCTGATCTCTGATAAGGCAAGGCCCTAATCCTCGGCTTTCTGGAAGTGGCGCTGGCTAAACTTTGCCTCAAACTATAGCTCTTTCTCCATTGATGTTTCGACATTAATAAAACCTTGTTTATAAATTTCCAACCACCATGCTGACAGTGTCTCCAAATGTACCTGTGCTAAATTATTTTCTATCAAATCTTACCAGATGTAGTTAAAAGACACAAGTAATGTTCAAAAACAAAATGCCTTTCATGTGTCTTGAAATGGTGATCCAACAGAGTATGTTTGTTAGCCACATGCTAATTAGCTCAGACCTTCTCCATTTCGGTTTCCCTCATGAAGCTATCTGTGTTTGCCTCTCCAGGTCACCCCTTTAACAGCGCTGAAGTTCGCAGAACTGGCTGCAAGAGTCGGCTTCCCCAAGGGAGTGATTAATATCCTTCCAGGATCAGGTAACGCCACAGACAGACAGACAAGCTGTCATCATTTTTTTGTGCTGTACAGTCTGTCTGTGTCTTTTAACAGTGTTCTTGTAAGAAATCTATTGGTCTTTCTTCCCACAGGTGCTCTGGTGGGCCAGCGTCTGTCAGACCATCCTGATGTGCGTAAGCTGGGCTTCACTGGGTCTACTGAGATCGGCAAACACATCATGAAGAGGTGGGTGACCTTTTGACCCCAGAGCCCCAGACCTAACAAGAGTCAAATATTAATGTATCTATAGGTACTGAGATGTGTTTTAATGTGTTTGTGTGCTTATGTGTGTGTGTGTGCATGCGCGCATGTGTGTGTGTGCGTGTGTGTGTGTGTGTGTGTGTGTGTGTGTGTGCATCTGTTTCCCCTCTCAGCTGTGCAGTCAGTAACGTGAAGAAGGTGTCTCTGGAACTGGGAGGCAAATCTCCCCTCATCATCTTCAGTGACTGTGACCTGGACAAAGCTGTGCGCATGGTTAGTTTGTTACACACACACACACACACACACACACACACACACACACACACACACACACACACACACCAATGTATACATGGGATTTGTGTATGGTCCATATCCATCTGACAGAAATTAGTTCAGGTACACTATATGAAAGCCAGTGCAAAAGAATATTTACATTTTAAAAAGTCATTGAAAAACACCAGCACTAAAAAAGGACCAAAGCCACATGTTTTTCAGGAGGACAGTTCCTGAAAAAACAAACCCAGCCTTTTTTATTAACGCATAAAAATGAGTTCAGACTGAGGAGAAAGAGGACAAGTCTGAAAGTCACCAGCTGTGTTTATCAAGGACTTTAACTTCAGGATAGGAGCCAAAACACTTATTTTATTGTTGCAAGAAGTTGGTACACATGATTTATGAGTCTGTGTGTAGTCTACACAGGGTCTATGCAGTGTGTACTACTTGTGTGATGGTGGGTCTGTATAGCTCTGCAAAAATGCTAACTAGGCTGTGTTGGTACCTTATTTGGTTGGCCTTTTCTTCCACATAGATTTTGTGATAGTTATTGAAGGAATATGCACTGATTAACACTTAGAGCTCACAGAGGTGTCTGAGGTGATTTAGCAGGCTACTGCCAGCCAGCCAGCCAATTGTCCAATATAAGCATGTTAGCATGTCTCCCACAAAGTAGCAGTATTTGCATGGAGAGTAAACAGCATCCAACAATTTATGAATGTGTAATTTGATTAAACACACACACATACACAAACACACACACACGGATAATCCTACAGTGTGAGTGACAAGTCTGTGCACTGTATTTCAACCATTCGGCCAACAACATTTACTGTGATAGTTTTTGTGTTGACTTAAAAGTTGCTATACATTTAAAAAACAGGTTGTTTCTGTACTTGACCACACTTGATCCTAATAGTGCTTCTCAGTCAGTGGGTGTTTCCTCCCTGGCCTTCAAATCCACAGGGCAAGGCAGAGGCACACACAGGGCCTGTTGTGTACACACTGCACAGCGGCTAGGAGAGACCTTAAATAGTAGCAGTTACAGCTGATAGTGCCAAACATAAAGATGTGGGTGTACTTCACAAAAATGCAGAAGTGGCCATAATTGTTTGTGTGTGTGCATGGCATGCATAAGTGTGTGTGCATGCATGTGTGTGTGCTTACCTAGTAAGTGTCTGTGTGTGTGTGTGTAAGCATGTTTAGGTGGTAATAAATTTGTGTCCCTCTCTCTCTCTTTCTCTCTCTGTTGGTCTGCTGTGACCCTTAGGGCATGAGCTCCGTGTTCTTTAACAAGGGAGAGAACTGCATTGCAGCTGGCCGGCTCTTCGTGGAAGAGTCCATCCACGACACATTCGTCCAGAGAGTGGTAAGTGTGAGGGCTAAAAGGCTTGTACTACTTTCTGTCTGTTTCTAACGACCATTTTGTATATTGCCAGTGTATTTACACTGGTATATCTTATATCTTATGGTCATCATTTCTTTAGTGTGTACGTCATTGAAATGTTTTCAAACTACCAAGCTTTTTATTACTCTGTTTGTTGCCACCAGATGGCGCCAGTCTCTTTGCCTTCACCATTGTTTATTACGCTTCATCCTCTTCATCATCCTAACTGCCAACACACACAGACACAATAGGACAGTAGAGTCATTTCATGCATTAGTGTCTACATTAGCATGTTATTGCAGACAAATTGTCAGTAAAAAATATGATGCAGGAACTATTTAAGTCACTAAATGACTAATCTTTATATAAGAATTATATAAAACAGATTATATTCCTCCCTCTTATGCCACTCAAACCTGCTCTGTAGGTGGAAGAGGTGAAGAAGATGAAGATTGGAGACCCTCTAGACCGCTCGACTGACCACGGCCCCCAGAACCACAAGGCGCACCTGGACAAGCTGGTGGAGTATGCCCAGGCCGGGGTGAAGGAGGGGGCCAAGCTTGTGTGCGGTGGGAGGCAGTGTGACCGACCAGGTGAGTCATCGACGCCACAGGGGGGCTGGGGCGGCTAGGTGCATTACATCACACTGCAGACACACACACACGCGTGCACACACACACACACACACACACTCACAGAGGCACCCACACACTGCAGACACACACACACACACACTACAGACACACACACACACACACACACACTCAGACACACAGAAAGACAAAGACACACACTCACTCAGGATCTACTGCAGTGCAGAAAAGTCATCTTATTAGGACAAAAGTTTGAACAGTAACTCTGATAACAGAGAGTGTGTGCTGAAAGGGAGAAAAAAATGTATGCCCAAACGACAGTCTGACTAAAGTGCTTATCTGTCAGCTTTCTGTCAGTGGGAAGCTATGGGGGGTGAATAACCAGCACTATACTGCAACCTCTTCCATGGCTGAAGTGTCCTTGAGCAGGGCATTTAACTTAACAGTGCTCCTAGGGGACTGTCCGTGTACCTACCTAATTCACTGTAAGTCTCTCGGGACAAAAGCATCAGCTAAAGGACATCTAATGTAATGCAATTTGTTGTTTCCTGTCCTCTTTCTTGCAGGTTTCTTCTTTGAGCCCACAATATTCACAGATGTGCAGGACCACATGTTCGTCGCCATAGAGGAGTCCTTTGGCCCTATCATGATCATCTCAAAGTTTAAGAATGGGTAAGTGGCTATCTTACAACCTTTTTGGTTGTTATGAGATACAGTTTGTTTATGGGTACCTGAGATTCGAGTTTACCACCCTCTCTAAATTCAGGACAAAGAACAACGATATGTGCTGCAACCTTAGCCTATGTCCATTTCTTCTTGCCTGTGGATTTCCCATGCCCTTTTTTGTTTACTTTTTTTGGTCCAATCACAATTTAGCAAAATACAGTTATTAATGAAAAAGGAACACTTGCAATGTGAATGTTTTTCATGTTTTGTTTCAGTAGATCTTTTAAAGTAATCATATATCAAATTGATCAGTGGTTATACTATATGATAAGAGGTGGTAGTGCAGTTCATGTTTTGGATTTCTTTGAAATATTAATTCTAAGCAGACCTGATAGTTTGCAGACATAATATCCTATTACAAACATTAGAGACTTAAGACTTGAGCTCAATTCAAGATTTCAGACTTGTGTTTGACTTGCCCTTTAAAGACATGAGATCTGCTTTTGACCTACCCTTCAAAAATTTGAAAAATGATTTGGACCTACCCTTCAAGAACTTGAGATTTGATTTGGATTTGCTGTTCAAAGAAGTGAGACTTGACTTGGCCAGAGCTCAAAGCCTCAAGACTTGATATGAACTTACAAAAAAAAACTTGTGAGCGTCTCTGAAACCCTTTGCCTCCTCTGTTTGTTTCTGTCTTTACATATCTCTCTTATTCTCTCTCTCTCTCTGTTTCTCTCTCTCTCCCTCTGTCTCATGTTCTATTTCTTCCTCTCTCTCTCGTTCTCTGTTTCTCTCTTTTTCTTATTTTTTCTCTCTCTTTCTCTCAGCGATGTGGATGGTGTGCTGCAGAGGGCGAATGCCACAGAGTATGGGCTGGCGTCGGGCGTGTTCACGCGGGACATCAGTAAAGCGCTGTATGTGAGCGAGAAGCTGCAGGCGGGTACAGTGTTTGTGAACACCTACAACAAGACAGACGTAGCAGCTCCCTTCGGTGGATTCAAACAGTCTGGGTTCGGCAAGGACCTGGGTAAGACCCTAAGCAATACGCTTCCTTTTGTTTGTTTTAAACCCGTTTGAGATTGTTGTATTTTTCTTATATTTCTTTATGTGCTTGTGTGAATGCTAAAGGGACGCATGAAAAACTCAATGCTAATACAGTTGCTTGCCATGCCTGTGTTTGAATGTGTTTAACAGGTCAAGAGGCCCTGAATGAGTACCTGAAGACTAAAGCAGTGACAATTGAGTACTAAACTGAGGATGAAGGCCCCACAAATAGTAACAACTGTGTAGGCAAACAACAAGAACAATCTATAAACCAGGGGGGTTTCTACTGTGAAAAGGACCAGCTGAAGACACGAGGCCCAAGTAGAGAAGATGTTTGCACTGCTGTGATAAATGGAAGCTAAATCAGAGGCATTGTAAAATCAACTGTGAAATGTAGCAACGAAAGTTGAACGTACCACCACCCTCCCTTACGTAATGTTAGAAGACTAATCACATGCTTCAGTTTGCTTCACTCTGCCAAACCTTTATATCAAATTGATATATCCTATAGAGTGTGCCCATGGTTTTTGCTAAAAACCACTTTTCTATGCAATCAGATTTTATTGAATGAGACTTTGAATATGAAATTTTATGTCAACTGGAAATGACACTGGTGCCTTTATTTTCAGTATTTCAATATATTTTAATGTCTGCAAGATGTGAATTTCAAATTCCTCTTACTGACATAAAAGCACATGGATTTATAACTCATGAAAGCAGTTAGTGGCACAGTCTTTGTTTAGCTGATGCTTAATGGCATGGATCTAATGAAACCCAACTGAAACCCGGAATCTTAATGTGTTTTTGAATAAACGCCCTTTAACAAACAAATGCCTTCATGAAGTGTTTTTATTTTCCTCAACATTTCTCCATCCCTTCATTTTTTTTCTCAACGAGTTTGTCCCAGGAAAGTTGTACAGACCTTGTGACAATGATCCATCTGTCATCAGCCAAAATAAAAATGACAAATGTCACAGTGGGACAAACACATCAAACCATTTGTGTTCTTTTTTTCCACTGTGTTCCTTTTCCGTGTCACTCTTGTCCAAGTCTGACAAATTTACTCTCTCCCCATCTCGGTTTCATCAGTCAAAATACGTTAATTAATTCAGCATCCATCCCCACTGCTGGCCCTGAGAGGGCTCTCGTGAAGGCCGTGATTAAAACAGTCATCGTTCAAAGCCTGCTGAGAGCTCATATTCAGCAGGGAGAGTGAAGCTGGTGGGAAAAAAAAGATCAAAAATAAATTCTTAGATTTTGGAGTTTGGATTTTATTGAGCATCAGTTTCAATATAAGGTGTTTAACACATTGACAGATTTGACAGTGTTTGCAATTTACTCGTGGCTGGATTTAAAGTTGTAATAAATAAGGTTTTCAGAAATGTAATGTCGGGTATGATTACCTAACCTAACACACAAGCCACTTAACACAAAAGTCTTGGCACAGAACTGCAGAGAAACAACTCACTACTGTGTCAAACAAACTGCACAACCAAATGTTAAGACTTCTTTTTCAAATTGACATAAAATCTTATCAAAATAGTAGACACATGCATTATTAAAATTACTGTTCTGTAACAGCAATAACACACCAATGTGCTTTTTACAAAACACTGCTGTCTTTAAATAATTTAACATCTTTCTGAGCTCAGCAACAGGGAAAGCATCACCATATGTAGGGTACCATATATCCAACTCTTACTAACCCAATCTCAATGTCTTCACGTGCTATACCACTCCCAGACTAGAACAGCCTAGAAAAAAAGCATTATCCCAGATAACTAGCCTACAAAGTCGGTGTGCGTTCTATGTTACAGTGAGCAGTACCTGTCTAGTTCAGTGACATACATACGTATACTGTAGTAGCCTACATCAAGAAAGGGAATTTCTGTACCTGTGCAGCAGAGCACGGGCATAATAATAAAAATAATAATAATGACCAATACTAGCTTACTGGTTTAACCAGCTCCTGCTGCTCACTGCTAACTCGTACATTCTACAGGATAGCTTGACTCGTCGGTGAGAACAGAATTTAGCCCTCTTGAGCAGAGGAGAAAAAGAGAAGACTGTCGGAAGAGAACATCAACATAAAAGTAGGTTTGAATGACCAGGTATATTTTTGTCATTATCATTAACAAAGCTAAAACAAATATATAACCTACCCAGTAGCTAACGTTCAGTAAAAGTTGAAGTCACCTGTTAAAATATATATAACCCTAAATGGATATAGTGGCTCTTTAGCAATGACCTTTTGTGTCTTGCCCTCCTTGTAAAAGGTGTCAATGGTCATGTTTTGGACAACTGTCAGGTTAGAAGACTTATTCATGATTGTGTAGCCTACAGAACTAGACTGAGACACCATTTAAAGGCCTTTGCAGGTGTTTTGAGTTAATTAGCTAATTAGAGTGTGGCACCAGGTGTCTTCAATATCAGACCTTTCCACAATATTCACATTTTCTGAGATACTCAATTTGGGGTTTTCTATAGTTGTCAGTTATAATCATCAATATTAAAAGAAACACTAGAAATATGTCAGTCTGTGTGAAATGAATGTATACATTATATAAGTTTCACTTTTTGAATGGAATTACTGAAATAAATCAACATGATATTCTAATTATATGACCAGCACCTGTATACCTACAAAGTACCTCTATGTAAGAAAGTCTCTGCAGATACAGTAAATCAGGACAGCAAACAAAGACAACCGCTGGGGCACATACCTTTTATAACACTAATGCTAAACACTAACCTTGGCCTTAATACTCAACCTACCTATTTACATAGTGTAACCGCACAACATTACAAACAAAGTGCAAAGTAGAAATTGTGTTTATAGTGGTGTCTTAGTTTAAGGCATGGTTACATGAATGAAACATTTCTATGCATTTGTCCATATTTAGTGTGTAAGCAATAAAAAACTGTAGTATACTTGAACAACAGTCTAAACTTTCTGAAGGTTGGTGTAACATACATAAAGCTTAACATCCTGAAAGCTAATGATGCTATTTTGCAATAACTTGAGCCCTACTTAAGAAATCTTCAGTAAAGTAAGATTCTTCACTTCTTGTTTGTTTTTAATGTGTGCAGGTGAGTAGAGGGGGGTTGTGTGTGTGTGTGTGTGTGTGTGTGTGTGTGTGTGTGTGGATACCCTCTAAGCACCTTTGAGCTTATAAATGATGGTCAAAGGTAGGGGCTGTCACAGTGACTGCTGATTATGTGATAAAGGGTGTTTGCAGCCTTCTGGGATGTGTGAGCTGAGCCACACAACTGTAGTAGGTATTTCAGTACCTACCCTAAAGACCTGTTCCTGGGCCTGTGATTATAGCATCATCAGGATGGTTGGTGATGGGCAGGAACCAAAGGAAGCTGGTCCTCAGTCAGTGAATAGTGGTGTACACGCTCCACTGTCTTCTATCCCAACACTGGTTTAGAAGAGAGGACAAGAGTTGAAGGGGATAGAGAATGGTTGACTCGGAAACCCCCTGTGCGATTGCTACCCAGGTGCTCTTCCCCTACCTGCTCGCTGGTCTGGGCATGGTCACCGCAGGCATGGTGCTGGATGGAGTTCAGGTGGGTGAGAGTGTGTAAGTGTATGTGAGTGTGTGTGTGTGTGTGTGTGTGTGCGTGTGTGTGTGTTTGTTTCTGTGTTTTTGTGTTTCTGTGTGTGTTTTTTGTGTTTGCATTAACATACAAATATGCAATATGTTTTAGGGCTACTTGATAGTGGTAGGTAATAATAGCAGTGTCTGTGTGTGTGTGTGTGTGTGTGTGTGTGTGTGTGGGGGGGGGGGGGTGCACTTACATACAAATGTACAAAGTTATGCATATTCTCACACAGACAGCCTCTCTCTATGAGGCATCATTCTCCTAAATTTATTATTTTGTTCCCCCTTAGTCAGATGGAAATAAGCTTATTTGGTTCCAAAGTCTGTCTGTTTGTTCTGTCTGGCTGTTAGTCCCTAAAGTTACTTTAGTAGTATGACACAATCAAGGGCATGGTCACTCTGACCTTAGAAAGGGAGCCCAGTGTACAAAGAAAATGTTCTGTCTGTAACCATGACACAACTTTAGTCGCTCTATTCTGCCATGTGTAAGTGCTACTTGGCACACAACTAAAAGTTAAAAGTGTACACATACATACATACATACATACATACATACATACATACATACATACATACATACATACATACATACACATACATACATACATACATATGTAATCTAACATGTACATACAGTACATATATATGTGCATACTGTATGCACATACTGTTCATGTGGACATGCATACACACAAACACACACACAAAAATATATCACACCTACATATTAACCATACATACTGTAGACATGATAAGATAATACCTTACTGTTATTTAAAGCTTTTCAGACCGCAGATCAGACCTACAGGACTCCATGTACTAGGCAGTAAATATACCAGTAGGCAGACTGGGGTCACTATAGTTACATTACATTACATTGCATTTGGCAGACGCTTTTATCCAAAGTGACTTACAAAACGGAGGACATAAGCAATAGAGGAGGACACAGAGTAGAGACACAACAGACATATGTACTTCTGCATAGGGATAGAGAGAGAGAGAGTGTTGGATAAGTGTTTGTTAGTTATGTTAGTTTTGTTAGGAAGGGAAACAATCTTGGAAGAGAAGGGTTTTTACAAGCTTTTGTTCAGGTAGGGGATGGGGAAATATCCTATTATCTGCGAAACATTCAATGTTGCTTTTTTTGGTGGTATAGCTCACTCCCAGGGCATGCACAGTCCCAGCCATCCTATAGAGAACATTCCATCTTATTCTGAACCTGTAATGCGATGAACGAGCAAAGACAAGACAAACGCATCTAGCATATTTTCAGACGAAATACCTACAATAGTCAGGGTCAGGCTGTAGCAGAGAAAGACTAAGGAAGGATGTTGAGTTTATACGATGTGACTGTTTAACCTCACGTAGTGTAGTGTGTAGTTACATTTAAAATAATAATTAAGAGAAATAATGCCAGTGGATTTTTTTTTTCTCTGATTCGGGCATTCTGTATTTTTGATTTATAGGTGTTGACTTAATCCTGGCCCTAGTGTATGCAAGGTCCATGGAGATGTCATTGAGAATATCGATCATAAGGGACGGGAGCATGGCGTCCGTAATGGCATTTTCCAGACAATAGACTCACTCACTCAGCTGCAATATTGACTTCTTACAAAGAGAAGAGAACCAAGCGAAAACACACTAGATGAAATCAGTGGAGACCACAAAGTTCTTTGCGCTGACAGAAATAGGACACAAATTGCTTAGTTTATTATGTTAAACAAATGGGCATCCCTTGGGACTGTAGCATGATTTCCTGCTTTCTCGTGTAGAAAGATACAGAAAAAAACTTTCCACAACAAAAACGTACTGCCCTTGCTATAACTTAGTTGCAAAATATGCCCCTTTTCATCTATTTCTCATAAAATAAAAGTATAACAGTTTCATTCTGAGGTCATAAGGTCTAAGGAATAATACCAGTGCCAAACTGTATAAATTACTAAAATAAATGAATGTAGTTCGCTGTTACATTTTTTACTTCCAGGTTTCAGATGAAACTTTAATAAAAGATAAAAACAGATAAAAAAGAATTGTTACAGTTCCTTTATAGCTTTTCCATATAAGTTATGATTCCTCCTCCAGCCATTACACATCCTTCTGTCTCTGTCTCCCTCACTCCCCTTCACCTGCTGTGACTGTAGTTATTCCACTCGGATGAGACGGCCCAAGTAATCACAAGGACAATGTTGACCCTCGCGCTGAGCTCACAGCAACCAGTGATGAATAATAAAACAGCTCTGGGGAGTGTTTTTTTTCTCCTCCTTTCTCCAAAGCTGTACTCTGCTCTGCTCTCTTGACGATAGAGCATGATCAAGACGGCAGCTGCCAAGAACAGCCTGTGATATATTATAGCATACATAACTTCAACACAGGGCAGACTACTACAGTCACTAATATTCCACTACACAGCTCCAAACACTTGCGGTTAATTTACGATGGGTTGGCCTTTCTCCTGGCAGACTCCCTGCTATAACATGTGAAAACTTCATTCACCAGTGGATGCACAATTCTGTCCATTTGAACACGTAGACCGTAAATTGTGTCTGCTTCAAAATCTTACTTTCTATACAGAGAGTAAAACCAATAAGACATCAATAGCTCAAAAATGTTTTATAAACCCAGAGTTTTCTTTAGAAGGTTGCCAGTTTAATTTTATTTGTAGTTGTTTTTCACTGCAGGCACACAAAAGCCTCTGGGCAAGAGTGACTTTTGAAATATCCAAGTAGTAGCGTGACTTGACTGGATTCCCCCAGAGTTTTCCCTGCTTTATGCGATTAGGTCTGCTGTGGAGCCCAAAAGCTATTGTTCTGATGTGCTCTGTGTTCATACACTGAGCACAGACATAGATGGTGGTTGCTGGTTCTGTTACATCGTACTGCAACCTGACCCCAGTAAGCACAGCCCTGTCACTCTGGATGGAGCCCAAATGGAGGGGAACTGACGCAGTTGCCTTGTAAATGCCTTGACATAAATGCGTTGTGGAGTGCAGCTGGCGGGCCCAGGCTGCACACACATACACTCGGGTTTCCACAAATCATGGGGAGACAGTCGGTGTGCTGTGCTACGGAGACAAACTTGCACCCCGTAAGCGGCTGCTGATGTTGGCTCATGGCCGCCTTTAATAGCGCTGGGTGCCAGAGAGAGGCACGTTCATCTGCAGGCTGCAGGAGGGAAGCGAACAGTGCCACCGGCCCACTAACGCTGGCTCCTGAGTGGAGGGAAATGACATCAGCCAGGAAAAACAGATCTGGGATAGGGAGAGTGTGTGTGTGTGTGTGTGTGTGTGTGTGTGTGTGAGAGAGAGAGAGAGAGAGAGAGAGAGAGAGAAAGTAAGCAGGGTGTGTGTGTGTGAGAGAAAGCTACAGTGAGCGTGTTTTAATGTGTGTGTGTGTGTGTGTGTGTTTAAGAGAGAGAGCGAGACAGATGGAGAGCAACAGTGAGTGTGTGTGTGTGTGTTTGAGAGAGAGAGAGACAAAGAGTGACAGTGAGTGTGTTTTAATGTGTGTGTGTGTGTGTGTGTGTGTGTGTGTGAAAGACAGAGAGAGAAAGAGAGATTATTAACATAATGACATGCCACACACGAAGAGCTATGGAGAAGAGCAGAAACAGAAATAAATTCCAGCACCCGTGTTCCCTCCTGCCTAAGGAGAAGAGACCAATGAAATTACGCCAACATAAGCAACACATATAGAGCACCAGTGTGAGGTAGAGATATATGTGGAAGCAGGAGTGGGGGGGGGGATATGGAGAGAGAGGGAGAGAGGGATGGAGGGAGGGAGAGAGAGCGGGGGCAGGGAGAGAAAGGGAAGAGAGAGATGACGAATCAGGGACACGTTTTTGCTGAGTCACAGTGTCTGTCCTCAACTTGTCCTCTCGCTGCACGAGGAAGGATAGAGGATGGAGGGAGAGAGAGAGAGTGTGTGTGTGAGAGAGAGGGAGAGAGAGAGAAAGAGGTGGAGAAAGAAAGAGAAAAGGAGAAACAAAACAGGGATGGCTCAGCTGCCTCGAGGGAATCTCTTCTCTGTTTTTACTGAACTGGCTTCACAGTTTTATTCATTTCCAATAAAGTTAGATTAGCTGTGCCTATAATTCAAAGAGATGAGATTTCTACTAGATCCATTAGTCCTCCTGCTTAGGCTTCTGTTTGTCTGCATCCATTTGACCCGTGAGGCTTTTGAAAGACTTTTAAGGTTTACCAAAGAGACATCCAGCACTTTTCAGTGCAGTCTTTTGGTGTTAGCTGCAAGCATTTACTGTGCTGGACCAAGAAATAAATTCTCTCTGACTTGTGATTTTCCCCAAGAGGGGATGATGCACTGCATACTTTAAGTGTTACAGAACTGCAGGGTTTGTTTCTCCTCCTGGTACGTACACGCATTAGGTGAAGCTTCGTTCCCTTATCCTACATCAGTCTTTGTTTCTCTGCAGGTGTTGGTGACTGTTTTAGATGCAGCCATTTATTATCTGTATGCATAGTTTTATTAGCTTGGTAAACCAGCCCCATTGTACTACACTTCATTTCGTACAGAGGGTCTGGCTGTGCTGTATTGAGAATTGTTTTCTTCCTAGAGGTGTAGACTCTGCTGAAGTTTAAAACGATTAGATCTACCTTTACCCAATCGCTAACGTCTGGTTGTGATGCGACTAATTGTATGCAATTAGCCTAGCTGTAAGCCTGCCTATGCACTACGATTCAAATGTAGCACACAAAGTCGACGTCATTGCTCACAAACACTCCCTTTGTTCAGTGATTGGTTAGGCAAGATTCTGTATGAGACAACCATGTCAATGGAACCTCAGCCAGACCCTCTGTACAAAATAAAATGAAGTACGAGGGGCTGGTTTACCATGCTAGTTTTCTAGCCATAGTAAGGTCAATTTGGGCTTTCTTTTGATTAATCCGTTTTCAGCAAGTGGCTAAGTAGTACTCTGTGTTAAGTACTCTGTCAGTCACCTTCTCGACAACTCTGGGTTTAGTTGGGCGTTAGTTGTGGTGTACTGGTGAATAACTGGTTTTCTCTGGTACGCACTGTAAATAAAGAACTGAGAAAGTACTCTGTCACTCTTTACCTCTGCCTTTGCATCTCTGTGTCTCTTTCTGTGTCTATCTTCTTTGCCCCCCCCCCTTTCTCTCTCTGGCTGTCAGTACAGTCTAGTGTGTGAGTTGACTGATGACATGAGCAGATTACAGGGAGATAGCTCTTGGGAGGCCAGGCACAGAAAATGCTGTGAAGTGAAGCAGGGTGATATATAGGACAACTGGAAAAGACAGGAGCAGACAGCTAGAGAGAGGAGAGAGTAAGAGAGGGAGAGAGAGAGGAGATAGAGGTGAAATCCTTTGTGATTCTGCCTGCTGATCTCCTTTGTACAAATGGAGATAGAGAGAGAGAGAGAGAAGGAGAGAACAAAAAAGATGTCTACTTTTAGAGGACCACCCCTCCCTTCTCTTCGGTCCCACCCACAGTGCCTTAGGAGCAAGTACACCTGCAGCATCTCTCTCTCTCTTACAAACACACACACACTCATACACACACACACACACACACACACACACACACTCAATGTCACCCTGCATACTGCTGCACGGTGAGAAAAGCACCAAGATGCACACACACACAAACACACACACACACACACACACATTTATCACGTCACCATGAGCGTCAAGAACTACCACACAGGGTGCTTTCAGCACGGGAGGCACTCGTCATCCAAGAGCGGACCACACTAACTCTGCCACTCTCTGCTGAGCTGTGCTGTGTGCGAGAGAGAGAGAGAACCTTCCGGAGAGCATCCCCTTCACACATCCGCGTCGTGACCAAAGTCAGCACAGGAAACTGCAGGGGAGGAGGGGAGACACCGGCCAGCCAAACACGTACAGACCAGACATACACACACACTCTCTCTCTTTCTTTCTCTCTCTCTCTCTCTCTCTCTCTCTCTCTCACACACACACACCCTCTCTTTGTAACACCCTCTCTCTCACACTTACACACACAGGCACACACTCTCACACCCTCTCTCTCTCTACCACCCTCTCTTGCACTCACACTCAATCACTCTCTCTCACACACATACACACACACAGCGGCACAGCAGCTGAGGTGAGCGGCACTCAGTAAAGAGGAGCAACAGCAGCAGCAGCGGCGGCGGCGACAGTGGCAGTAGCAGTGGCGTCAGGCGGACGATGACGAGCGAGTTTCAGCAGAGCGTGGGCACCAACACGGAGGCGGCGGCGGCGGTGGCGGAGCAGAGGAGGAGGCACACGGCCGAGAAGAGGCTGGCCGCCTTCTGGGTGTCCCTCTCACACCGCACCAGGACGCTCTTCAGACCCAAGGAGCGCGCCGGGTTCCACCGCAGCCTGTCCGTGGTCAAGCTGCTCAAGAGCGAAGTGTGAAGAGGAGGAGGAGGAGGAGGGGGGAGGAAGGAGGGAGGAAGAGGGGAGAGAAAGGGGCAAAGGAGGAAAAGAGAGTAACACACCTCAATGAACTTGTGACCGAGACTAAAACTAAGAAAGGAAAGAGGAACAAGGCAAAAAAGGATTTCGACTTGTATTTGCCTTAGAAGTCTGGAGCCTGGAGATTTCTATTTGCTGCAGAAGTCTGGTACTACAAGTGGCAGGTTTTGGAGGGGAAAAAAACAGGAGAGATACAAATGGAGGGGAGGTAATGGAAGTAAATGAGGTGGAAAAGTGATGAGAGAAATGGATGCGTGTGTGTCAGCATAAGTCAAGAAGGATGTAAAAAGAGGCTAACAGCAGTATCAACATGAGGAGGAGCAGGCAAGCAGAAGGAAAGACTGCTAATGAAAGACTGTGAAAGTCTTTTTTTGTTTTTCTTTTAAAGAGACCACTGTGTATGTGTGTGTGTCTGAGTGTGAGAGATTGTGAAAAGAAGAAAGAGAGAGAGAGAGAGAAAATAGAGAGAATATAACCATATTATGCAAATGTATTTGTGTGATGATGGGGGGTTTCCTGTCCTGGTAGGACAAGCTAAGGCTCAAGGACATTGAAAACAATATCAGCTCCTAATCTGTACTCTACATCACCTTTGGCGTAGGCTAAAGAGATAAAAAGGAAGCCTGATCTAGATAAAGACAGACTAAGACAGAAAGAGAGCGTTTCAGCAGTACCAAGGAAGAAATGGAGAAATCAACAGGTGGGACTTTATTGGCAGCAAGAGCCGGTTCGTGTTTCCCAACGACCATTGTAGAACGGCCATCTTGTTTTGCCGACAGCCTCTTCTCTTCACTGAGGAGAAAACAACAAGTGACAGACTATTTTTCTAATGCTCTCCCTGTGGACTGTTCCTAAAATCAATTCTTCCCTTTTTCTGCCCTGAGGCAGGGACCAGCCTCTAATGATACTTTCCCTCCCTCCACTAAATTAACTGGAAAGCAAAGCCACCTATGTATGGAGACAGTCTACCATAAAGCCATGGCTAGTACACACAACTAAAAGAGGTTAGCCTCCACAGGAGGTAGGTGTTGTGAGGAGTCCACGACTCAGCCCTCCCTTTGACAAGCTCCACCTGGGAGGTATGGGGTAAGGCGAGGCGAGCAGAGGAGAGGAGAGAGAGGTGAGCCATGTCTGTCACCCACCTGGAGCTGGAGTTGAGCTATGAGGGCCGGCGGCTGAGGGGCTTCACCTGTAAGCTGACCCGCTGTGCCGAGGGCTACGTGCCCGAGACGGCGGCTCACATCGCCGCACAGGTGCTGCTGCCGTACCTGCTGGCAGGAATGGGCATGGTGGGGGCAGGGATGCTCATGGATACTGTGCAAGTATGTACGATCACAATGTGTGTGTGTGTGTGTGTGTAGGCATGGGTGTGTTTGTGTATGTGAGTGTGTGTGTGTGTTACTAAGTGTGTCTCTGTGTGTCTGTGCCTTTGTGCTGTGAAATAACAACAGACTAACAGAGCCTATTGTCCAATATTGATTGGCGAAGTTAATTTGTTAATCAATACAACACTCCTTCTCTTCAGGGAGCAACTGTCCGGTCAGACTAAAGATGGCTCAGGGGTTCTGCTTTCAGGAACCACAGCGGTTATATTTCCCTTCACAGTCGAGTAAGGCAGGTTAAGTTAAGTAGAATTGGGTCTGTTAAGTAGAAATGGCCCTGTTGAGTGGGACTTTGTTGACTAGAGTAGAGTTTACTGAGTGGAATAGGGTTTGTGTGTAGAACAGTGTTGTTGAATAGAAGTTGGTGCAGAGTTTAAATTGGGCCGGAGTCCTCCGCAGCTCAGCTCTTCCTCCTCACCCCAGCAATTCAGTCAGCCAGAGCTGAGCTCCCTCTGCTACAGTATTTATAGTTATACAATACAGGGAGGTATTGACTACTGATTGGATGTGTTGATTTAGAAAAGAGTTTGTTCAGTAGAGCAGGGTTTTTTTCAGTAGAGTACAGTGCATTTTAAGTAGGACAGGATTTGTTCCTAGAGACAGATTGGGGATTGCCCCTTGTCTTGCACCCCCTGCGACCCCTCACTCAAGACCTTTTGATGCACTGAGCTAAATTGCCTACACATGCTTTCACCTGCCCTTGCTCTGACCCCTTTTGCCCTTTAACCCCCAGGTCTGGGCCTCGGTTGGCCACTTTGCCAATTTGGCCCTGCATGTTTACTCTCACCTGCGAAACAGAGAGCGGGTAGGAACAAACAGAGCAGGTTTTTGTGGTGATGTGCTTGACTAAGGTGGTGGTCCTTGTTGTATGTCCTGCAGCACTGGGACGTCTTTAAGGAGATCTCTGAGGTGTTTATCCTGGTGCCAGCGCTGGTGGGGCTGAAGGGGAACCTGGAGATGACCCTGGCCTCCCGACTCTCCACCGCAGTAAGGCATACACTTACATACATACTCAAGCTCCTGTGTGCTGTATTAGCGTACTTAAAACACACTTACTGTCTATGTGACACACACACACACACACACACACACACACACACACACACACACACACACACACACACACACACACACACACACACACACACACACACACACACACACACACACACACACACAAAACCACATTCACTATCACTCTGTGAAAAGTATCTCTACTCTCTACCTCTCACAAGCCCCCATCCCCCCACACCCCCTCCTCTCTCACAGAGACCTGTACCATGCAGTTTCCACAGAAGTATTCATTGGCACTGTGTTACATACTCAGGCTCCTGTGAAGTGTATTAGTGTGCTCATTATCGACCTCTGTTTCCATGCACAGAGTTTTATGCTGTTTCACTGTACACAGGCCTGCACCATGGGGTTTAGAGACTGTGACAGAAGTAGTCATACTTGCTGTGTTTACACACAACTGTACAAGGTTACATCCCACTGTGATGTCATCTCAGTTGCTTTGATGGCCACACACACATACACGCAAATGATCTTTCTCTCTCTCTCTCTCTCTCTCTCTGTCTCTCTCTGTCTCTGTCTCTCTGTCTCTTGCTCGCTTTCTTTCTCTCTTTTAAACACACACACACACACACACACACACACACACACACACACACACACACACACACACACACACAATTATCATTTCAAGGAGTACTTCAGAACAGCTATCACTTTCTGTAGGACAGGATGTGCATACCTAAGTTCTGCTGTTATATGTATGAATTATTACTGCCTTCAAGACAGTTTCCAGCATGCATATCCAAACACATCAGGAGACACTGTTCCAGTGTCAACAAAGGACTTTTAAAGCCAAAGGCATTAGCGTTTCCTCACTCCAGACGGCAGCCTGACACTCCTTCTCTCTCTCTGTCTCTGTCTCTGTTTCCTTGGACTGATCCTTTCCTTCCTCTGTCTGCCTAAGGCCAACACAGGACAGCTGGATGACCCTAAGCAACAGTGGAGAATGGTGTGCAGCAACCTGGCTCTTGTTCAGGTAACGTACACATCACTGTCACTATGGCCAGTGTGTACCTGCATGCTACGTCCACTAGGGGGTGACAAACATCCTCTCATAATCAAGGGGTCCAGCGCTGTACAGATCTGGGCTAAAGGTGACGCTAAAATAAGGCAGACTTCAAAAGATGCGCCCTGCTGCTTTCCTGTCCTACTACCTTTTGCTTTTTTTTTTAACTCGTTACTTTTTTCCTTCCGTCACTCATGCTGACTACACTGCATCCACCTCCTCCACTCCCACCATATGGGCTATAAAGTCAGTGAAATTGGATCCAAACTTCACATTCACTTTTTTTCTCTTTTTCCCCTTTTTCCTTCTTTCTTCTCTCTCTCTCTCTCTCTTTGCCTCTCTCTCTCTCTCGGTATCTCTTTCTCTCTCTCTGGAAGGTTTTTAAATCACCTGAGCAAAACCGGTGGTGATTTTAGAATGAAAACTCTAAAAACCTTTACTATTTGTGTCTAGTGGAAGCACAGCTTTTCATGTCTCTGAGGTCAAAGGTCGGGTTGGGATTTTATGTTCTGAATATTGACGAGGCACCAAGGGAACTGGAGGAAGGAAACTGGGTTCTTTAAAGCAATACTAAGTAGATCGCCCTACAGCTTGGAAACAGAATTGTCTCTCATATAAAGAGAGAGATGGTCCACTCCTCCAAACTTACTTAGCATGTTTGTAGCCCATGGAGGGCGGGAAAGTGACTTCAGAAGTGCCTTTCACCCTGTTACAAGTTGAAGAGCCACTGAAATGATTTTGGACACATTTTAAGGTTAAACTCAAGGTTCAACTAATTTTTTGATCAGCTGTACTCTGTACCTCTGTCTATTCCCTTACCCCCACCCCACTGCTATATTTCTTTTTTTGATCAACTATATACTGTCATGCGAAGGCAAAAGACTGTAACTTCAATTTTGGGTGAAAATGAGTTACTGTCATTTTTGGAACAGTAAACTATTGTTCAGTTTTATCATGTGATCAAATATTTTAAGTCAGTACTGTTGTTTTTTTGGGGTAGGGTGGGTGAGATGTTGTCTCTGCTGTTACACTAAAAACATGTGCAAAAGGGAAGATTTTTAAAGTTATTTTTCTCAGTTTTACACTCCGGTGAGTTAAGGTCGTTTGCCTTTGTAGGGCAGTTTACTCTCGCTAAGGATTTATACCAGTGATTGTCAAACTGGGGTAGGGGTACGGGTACCTGGATCAGCTGTAGGGGGTGCATAAAAATAAATGAGTTAAAATGAGTTCTCAGCTTCTACTAGCATAAAGATTAAGTACGCATACTATATGTGGAAAAAGATCTTATTTAAGCTATCCCCTATACAACCCAGTTGGGACTACATTATTATGTACCATATAATATGCACAATTATTATGCGGAAAAAATACTCATAGTAAACTTTGGTTGGATACTTGATAGGACACAGTGTCTCAGGGGGTACAAAGCAGTTAAAAGTTTGGGAACCACTGATCTACACCCTTCTGCCTCTGTCTGTCCCACCCTCCCTCCCCCTCCCCCCCCAGGTGCAGGCGACGGTGGTGGGCCTGCTGGCGGCAGTGGGGGCGGTGGCTCTGGGGGCGGTGGGCAGGGGGGGCGTGCAGCTGGAGCATGCAGCTGTGCTCTGTGCTAGCAGCGTCAGCACGGCCTTCATCGCAGCCCTGTCTTTGGGTAAACACAGGCTGTCAACACGCATTAAAACACACTTGCTGTCTATATCTGACACACACACACACACATACACACACACAAAACTACATTCACTACCACCCTGTGAAAAGTATCTCTACTCTCTACCTCTCACAAACTCTCCCCTATCTCTCTCTCTCTCTTTCACACACACACATACGCACACACACATATGAGCACACACGTAATATACATATGTGTATTTGATGGACAGTACACAGAAATGCAGATTTATTTATGCCTAAACCCTAAGCCCTGTCTGATAATTGGTTGGTCCTGCTCTGCTCCTTCTCTGTTGCCACCTTCAGTAAGATGAATGACATCAGCAAACTGATTCTTTCTGTCTGTAGGACTGGTGATGATTGGTGTGATTGTTGGCTCACGGAAGGTTGGCATCAACCCCGACAATGTGGCCACCCCCATCGCTGCCAGCCTCGGTGACCTCATCACCCTCTCTTTACTGGCAGGGGTCAGCAGCCTCCTCTTCCAGGTCAAAGGTCAGACAGATGCATTCCAAGCACCGCACATGAACAGCTTTCCTGTTTCCTTCCATTCCGAATGACACATTTAAAAAAAATTAAATGCTTGTTTAGCGTTTGAACTGTCCGAATTGCAGTTATTTCTAGCTGTGCCAGGCAAGCACACAGCTGCCTGGGATGACTGACAGGCACAACAGTGTTCTGTGCCAGTGCAAACTAGTTAAACTGTAACATTCTGCCTTTGACAGGCGGAAAAAGCAATCAGTTTCTTTCGGAGTCTTTTTTTCTTTTTTTTTAGTGAAAAGCTGTCAAAAGCTGATATTTTTCATTACCACTAAATCATTAATCAATTTGCGTTGTTGGCGGCCACTAGATGGCTGGCAAGCCTCGTTTGGCTGTTTTGCTTCTGTTCTTGTCCAAGTGGAGCTAGCCAGCGTCCCCCCGACTTCATCAGCTACCGCAGCAGTTACACGTGTTACATCAGATTAGCCTAGCAGGGTGTGTGTGTCATATGAGAAAAACGATCTCTACAGGAGGATTCAACACAGATGTGGTTAGCCAAGGTGTAAAAAGGACGTTTCACTACTAACTTCCTGGTTGTGTTTCCCCATTGCTAGAGATGTGGTACTTGTCCCCCATCGTGTGTGGCTTCTTCCTGTCCCTAATCCCGCTCTGGTTGGCCATCGTCAGCCAAAGCCCCGCCATCAGGGAAGTGCTGCGAACCGGCTGGCAGCCCGTCATTGTGGCCATGTCAATCAGCAGGTAACCATGGCAACCTGTGCCTCTAAGTTAGGATTACGGTAAAAGATTTATATTATGCCTAATACTGTTTAAGAGGTGACATCAGAACAGATAATCAGATGATTATCAAATTTAATTAACAGATGCTTTTGTCTAATACCTATTTTTCAGTTGAACCAAAGACTTAATATAACATGCAGGAAAGTTAGGGTAACTTAGGCCCCACATTGTTTAAAATCTGTGAATCTGGGATTTTACAGTATATAAAGGGAATGTAGAACAAAAGGATAATCCAGAGGTATTTGTTGAATGCTAGAAAAACAAGTGCCACATGGTTAGAAAACACAATTGCTGATAGAGGCTTCAACTTAAACGTATTTCCTTCCCGTTCTGTTGTATCTGCCAGTCGCTGGTGACTTTACCAGGCATCTGTTAATCTGAATGTGGTTTACCATCTTGCATGTCTATCGTGGTTAGCGAGCATGAGACTCTGTTATGTTAGTAAGCATGAGACTCTCTTCTGCTCTTGTTATGTTACCACAGTATTGGAGGCCTGATTCTGGACAGGACCATGAGTGATCCCAACTATGAGGGCATGGCCGTCTTTACTCCTGTCATTAATGGTGAGTATGCATACTCACACCCTTTTCATCCTCTAAGTGTCATTTATATTATTATTACTAATCTTACTGTTATGACGTGTTATGTCATGAACGGCAGGATCAAAAGGGTGTTTTTTAGTACTGTTGGTGTTGCTATACTAGCAGTCAAAGTAATTATTAACCACACAGTTCTTTTGTAACTAATACAAGGGAATGGCTGTTTTAAAGCATTTTCCAAGTCTTGTCATAATGTCAACATTGGTCTGGACACTGACACTTTATGTTAAGGGAATAAGGCGCTTATGACTCAAATTGATGATTGGACATAGAAAATATTTTGTGAATGTTATTGTTTTATTTTTTGTGTGTGGTTTGTTCTGTTTCTGTAGATTTGTGGAGTATTGTTTTGTTCTGTCTTCATATTTACTTACCAGGTAACATAGCTGTCACATAAAAAAACACAAGGTAGGGCAGTAGTGGATTCACTGATTTCTTTGATCTTTAAGATCATAATAATGAGCTGAGACATGTTTCAGGACCACTGAGTCTCATAGTAGGATTACTATGAAGTCATCATCTGCAGCAACTCAGATAAACAAGAAATTGTAAGCAAACCATTATGCTGTCACAGACGAATGTCGAAAGAACATGCATATTTCGTATTTCGTGGGCTATTTTCCCAACAATACCAGATGTGCCATGACTGTTGTGATTATTTTCATTGTTATGGAAGGATTGTCGCACAAGACTAGATGAGGAGATGATGAAAAATTCAAAACAGCAGCAATTTCCCCTTGGTCTGCCCTCCAAGCCTCCAGCCAGTTGTTCCAAACTTGGCAGAGCCGGGAGATCTGATGGCATTTGTGGTGAAGGATTAGAGGAAACCCTCTCACGGCGCTCATATTTCAAGCGCTCCAAAGCATTATGCTGGTTCCCTGGTAGAAGGATTGTTCCGGGTTGAAACAAATGAGTGTGGATGTAGGAATGGCTTGTCACATTCAGACAATAAATTGCCAGGACGACTCTTGAGGACAGGGGACAGGAGAGCTGGTGGAGAATAAAAAAATGGGTGAAAAGATCAAGAGAGGAAAAGAGAGAGTGCCATCTGCAACAGCCCCACCCCAAGCTTCAGCCAAGGTTCTCCAAGTCCTTCAAAGTACTTCAAAGGGAAAGTGTGACACTCCACAGAACTCTGGCATTACTATCTCTTTCCTCCTTTCCTTCCTCACTCTCTCTTCTGGTCGCTTTAACTGCCCGTTTCATCTCCCTCTCTGCCCACATCTCTCTTTTCCTGCTTCAATCACTCCCTTCACTGTCTCGCTCCAGCAGTCTGTACTTTCTTCCAGCTCTTTCTCATTTTGAGTGCTTTCTTCTTTTTAATTCATCCCTCTATTCTGCTGCTTTTCTGGCTGCCTGTGCACATGTTGTCCCATGTTGTACATACATGCCTGTGTTCCTGTCTGTCCTTTATACCTGTCTCATTTATGTCATGACTCCTTAATCCTCTTACTCCCGGCACTCCTCTGTCCTCAGAACACCAGGCACAGCTGACAGGGGAGTCAATTAAGGGACGTGATGAGAGGTGGTCAGAGAGAGAGAGAGAGAGAGCGAGAGAGAGAGAGAGAGAGAGCGAGAGAGAGAGAGAAAAGAAAGGAGGGACGCGGAGAAGTAGCTTGGTAAACCAGTTTTGTACAGAGGGTCTGACTGTTCTGTGTTTAAAAAAACGTTTTTCTTCCTGGAGGTGTGGACTCTGGTGAAATTTTAAAAACTTGGATGTGCCTTTACCCAAGCATTAACATGAAGGAAGTTACAAAGCTTTCCGGAAACTAGTAGACCAACAACTAACGCTCACGAACACTCACTCTGTGCTAATTTGTCTAAGAAGGATTCTGCCTACAATCAGCCATTTCAATGAGACCTGTATCAGACCCTCTGTACGTAACAAAGTGAAGTACAAGGGGCTGGTTTACCAGGCTAATAGAGAAGAGTGCAAGAGTAACATTGGGAACACAGACTTATCTATCTGTTAGGAAATGATTCTTGTTCCTGAATTCCTTATCCCTTACATGTGTACGTTTAGTAATACAAACACCTTAATTATCATTCCAATAATACTAAAAGAGAACAAATTGAGAAATTGAAAGGCAACAGAGAGGGGGAGAGAGAGAGAGAGATGGCGCAACCAGCAGCATCCTGGAAAGGCGTGCATCCGCATGTTAAAGAGCCCTTATTCATCCCCATCCGCCTGCACCAGATGAGCCGCAGCTCCCCGCCTACACTTTGCTGCGGTTCACTGGCTCAGACAGGCCTGAATTATTCATCAGACGTGGACCAGCTGATGGCAACATGGGCCATTGTTGAGGCAACAGGGCAGGTGCAGACCTATTAAGCCGCTGCTTCTGTGGAAATACACCTGAGCCTTCTCACTAACAGTATGACGGGGAATTTGAGTATAAACTTGAGAATTCCTGTTTCTCAAGACGAGCTACACGTTCCAGCAACGTTGAGGTTAATGGATAACTTCCTTGGAATGTGACTTCCTAGGAACTTCTTGAGAATGTGATTGAGCATTTACTTTTACCTCAGGCAGTTTGCTTTGGATGATGGTGCTAAACGTACAAAAGACAGAGGGATCAGACAGAGGACGGCTGAGGAGGACCATAGGCCTGCATTGGAAAAATAGAGACTTCAAAGCAAGAAAATAATGGGACTGTGGGACTTTAATGGGATTTGTGTCTGAAGTACTGAGGATAATACTTGTCAATCATAAATTCCTAATGTGCTCTCTCCAAAGCCTCGGCTAATGGGAGATTACTCAATATCATTTGTTCAGGGTGAAATGAAAACAGAACCAAGTGATTTTGAGCAAAATCGTGAAAAAGAGAAGGAGCCCTTGCAAGGCCTCCCCTAGAGCTATGCTTCAGAGATTTAAAAACCAAAATCCTCACAAAATAAGGGAATTCTTGGTCCCTTTTTGGAAAAATAAAACAAAATGTTGATCATGGGAAAGCAAGAGTGAGCTTTCATAACACCATTCTTTCATTAAAATGAAGGAGACCGCCACCCTGTCCCTTGTACTTCATCAACCAATCAAAAAATGCCTGTGACACAATATGAAGGAAAAGCAGGCCAGAGGAGAGCCAGGAAGTAGCAGCAAAATGTCTCAGTCATCAGATGCATAGCTGGAGAACTACCAGAAATGCCTTTTCATGTTGTCTTATGCTCCCTACCAAGCAAACATACAAACAAGTTGCATCCATTCATGCATCAGAGAATATTGCGATTGTCTTCAGGAGCAGAAGTACTTCTCTGTGGCGCACTAACTCAGCTGCGTTTTCTGCTGATAGACACAATATTTGCATCAATCCCTTAATGAACTTACTCATCTTTGTACCTCAATTCTCTCTCTCTCCCTCTACTCCCCCCCCATCTTTCTGTCCATTAGGAGTTGGGGGTAATCTGGTGGGCATCCAGGCCAGCCGTATCTCCACCTACCTGCACTTCTGGAGTGTTCCGGGGGTTCTCCCCCACAAGATGAGGCAGCACTGGCCTGACCCCTGTGTGACCTTCTGCACGTCAGGTCAGAGCCTGTCAAGGTTAAATCAGCACCTTAGCAGCCATGACACTTCACTTCACCTGACCTCAAATCACCTCACCTTACTCAGAGCTAGCTGGCCAGAGAGGAAGATGCACACACACACACACACACACACACACACACACACACACACACACACACACACACACACACACACACACACACAGCTTTAGGTGGTTAAGGTAACAGACTTTTGTCCAGGGGTGTCACGGGTTCAAATCCACCAACTGCCAGAAGTGCCACTTAGGGACCCTAAGCATGGTACCGTCCCCACACACTGGTCCCTGGGCAATTGTCATGGCTGCCCACTGGTCATGTGTGTGATGAGTTAAATGTAGAGATGCAATTCCGTTTTGTGCACTGTGTGGTGTGGTGTGCTGCTGTGTAATCACAATGACAAATGGGAATAACTTTTCAGACACACACACACACACACACACACACACACACACACACACACCGGTTTACTGGACTTCCTCGATCAATATAAGTTCAAGGAAAGCATGAGCACTAATTGGCAATTGTCTGCTGCTTAATGTAAGCACTCTGTGGTCAAGATTGCCCTGGAGATTAAACAGACACCACTGCTATCCCTTATAGCAAGCATTCAGAGTGACCGTTATAGCGTAGAATTACCGCTGCAATATTGTTGTAGCTAATAATGTTATGAGGAGGTGGTTCTCTGGTGAATCAATACCCTCCAACTTAGATGAATGCTTCAATGAATGGTCTGTGATGTTAGACCCAATTTACACCACAAGCAAAACGTAGGGAACAGAACTTTGATCACATGGCGTAACAGTGATAGACTGAATGATTAATATGTGGTTGGCCCATGCCCACAAAATAGAACTGTATGCTTATTATGCTTTTTGTGGAAAAAAAGAAATCCATGGTTTCCAATGGAATTCTATATCAAAGCAGTAGATGTTAAAAAATGTGCTTGTTATTGGTGTAAATTGGCTCCTGAACTAAACCCCCCCTTGATGCATGTCTGCAGGGGTTAACTCCACCTCAGCACGGGTGCTTGTGGCCTTGGTGGTCCCTGGTCACCTGGTCTTTCTCTACACCATCTATCTGCTCCAGGGGGGTCACGTGTCAATCACACCCACCTTCACCTGCTGCTACCTGGGTGCTGCCCTCTTACAGGTCAGGGAGTTTCCTCACTGAGGTCACAAAGGTTGTCCACCTGATATACTGATCAAATGCCACAGTGTGAAAGTTACGTTGTCAAGGTTAAAAGGTCAAAGTTCACACAGCAGTCTGCTGACAGAAAAGTTCAGTTTTTAGGTACTTTCTGGGTTACTTCAGTGGTTTTGTTGAGGTAACCTTGGTCTATAAATTTTATTTACACATATATGATCTATGGGATAATTAACATTCACATATACACTTGGACCTTTTTCTGCAATATTCCCAAGTAATATCGTCCGTCTAATTTTCCCTGGGCAGTGTCAAGAGTCAGTGTGACTCATGCACTTGTCCTGGACCCAAGCGCTTTGGATATCTAGATCCTGAAGAAATAAACAAAGAGCTGGCCACTCACAGAGTCTACAAGTCTAATAAAGCGTTTACTGTTACTAAGAGCCCTCCAGTCCCATCCAAAGACGCTAACTCCAAATTAAAGCCACATGTTTGACACGTACACACACACACACACACACACACACACAAAGAAAATCAGGGCCACATGTTAGGGGGGGGTCTTCCAAACTAACCAGGACAGTGTCTGCCATGGTCACATTAAGTAGCCAGTAAGCTTACCTGACTATGTAAACTTGCCAAATGGTTTTCTGCTATATTGTTTAAAATATTTAATTGTCTTTCAAAACATCAAACATCTTAGCTTTAGTATATTTTAATAACTAAATACCAAGTTAAACAGAACCTGTCAGGCATAATAATGATAGAAGCACCAAAACTCTCTTTTTGTCTGTGTGTGTATGTGTGTGTGTGTGTGTATGTGTGTGTGTGTGTGGATGAACTGTATGTTTTGTGTACATGCGCATATGTGTTTTTAGTCATGTGGGTGTGTTTGTGTGTGCACCATACTGAATGTCCATGGTGTGTGTGTGTGTGTGTCAGGTGGTGATCCTGTTGTACATGGCGGACCTGCTGGTGCGTGGGATGTGGCGGCGGGGGCTGGACCCTGATAACTTCTCCATCCCGTACCTGACTGCCCTGGGCGACCTGCTGGGGACCGGCCTCTTGGCCCTCAGCTTCAGGGCAGTGCTGCTGACTCAGGGGGCCAAGCCATGACATGACAGAGGACGGGCAGAGAGACAGAGATAGACAGACTGATAAAAAGCTCTAAAGCTTTGGTGAAAGAGAGAGAGAGAGAGAAAATGAGAGAGAGAGAGAAACTACAGGAAGAGCAAGAGACAGAGAGAAAGAGACAGACAGATAGACAGAGAGACAGACAGGCAGAGGCAAAGACAGAGACTGTAAATGAATGGGGAGAACACAGTGAAGAAATGGACGGAAAAGATGGAAAGAACTGAATGGAAAGGTATTCCCACCACGAAGAGGGCCAGTCCTCCCACCTTCAGCCCTCTCTGACAGGGCACTGGTCAAACAAACTGTTTAAGCAGACAAACCATGACATCGTCCTCTGCTTCTCCAGCGACACCACTGCTCGTCTGAGGCGCTGAACAAAACAAGCTTTTAGTGCGACGACACGATGACAACACGTAGGACAACCTTGCCACAGACGCTTGCCACAGGCAGTGTATAACTTATTACGTACCGTATATACTACGTTATGACATGTCGTGCAAGCCATAGAGAAGCCATTGGTGTATCAAGTCCACTGCCCGATGTGAGGTGTTAGCACACAAACGTAAGCTCGATAGCCTTAGATATTGTACGGCAAATGCTAACTCCATAGTCCAACCAGGTGAGCTTATTATGACATTTGTGACTGAGTATGTTCTTAATGCTTACAAAGTGTCAATGCACAGCATTGGAGCAATAATTGTATATGTTTTGTGTGTAACTATTGCTTAATATTGTCCGTCATCCATGTCAGATGAGGAAGGTAGATGTTGTCTGTAAGCAGAGTATAATATTTTAATTTCAAGCAAGCAGGTATTTTTCTAGGACTACTAACATAGAAAGCCAGAGTATTTTTGATAGTCTTCCATCTAGTCAAGTAAGAGTTCCTTTCTTGTATCTTGTAGCTTCTGATATCAGTGACTCTAAAAACACTGCACTGTACTGCCAACGTATTCAACCATAGCCAGTGAAAATGTTTAGATACTGTGGGACAGTTAGGTATTTTTAAGATAAAGGCTATTATACATTCAGAAAGTCATATCTTGTTATATGTCGCAAAATAGTGCATGTTCTCTTGCAAAACTTGTATATAATTCGATCTGCATGGAATTTGATCACACGTAATGCATATGTCTATAAGTACATAGTTTATGCAGTCTAAATATTTTGTGGCACAGAACTGTGTCTCCATTGAGCAATGCTGGTTGCAAAGCACTAACATTCACCAAAGACTTTGGATATGCAAAGTTTTTCATTTCCTGCTGTGTACTGCATTCTGTGCTATGAAAACCTACAATAAATGTGCAGGCTGCACTGCAGTGGTTGTTCTTGTAGCGTGGCACAGGAGGAACATCTTATCTACTCGGCATTTCCTGTAGTCTCAGTTAGCCAAATGTGCACTGGGGGTGATGAAGACACAGTAGAACCAGACGGATGATTCTGTCAGCAGCTAGGGCATGGGAGGGTGTGCATTCCATTGGGGCAGTTGTGATGTACATTCCACTGACACCTGGGAAGAAAAAACACACACACACAAGTACACGTACACACACACACACACACACACATATATATATGCATGCTCTCTCTTTCTCTCACACATTCACACACTCACATATATACACAAACACAGATGCTCTCTCTCTTACACGCACATTCACACACCCACACAGACAAACACCCACACATGCTCTGTCTTTAACACACACACACACACACACACACCCTCCCTTTGGGAACAATTACCTAACAGTGACAAGGGAAAGAACACGTGTTACAACTGCACACATTTTTTAAGAGGTTAAGGAAGCCATGGCCACATGGCAACAGTGTGTATTTTAACATCGACTAGCTCGAGACCTGCCGTTCCCCTCGGGTGTAATTTATGGAGGGAGGGTCCCACAGTATGAAGTGAGCATCTGGATCAGGATGATTGATAGCGGCAGGTTGATTGACAGGAGCTCAGCTTTGCCTGTGGTACACTCGCCATCACTCACAGGGCAACCCCACGACCTTTGAACTTGGGATATTCAAAACAAGCTATGGTAAGGATATCAAGCTTAGGTGTAAGGGACTCTTTGTGTTTCAAAAAGGGCTTTGCCCCTTTTTCCAATGACAGTTTGACAGTTCGACACACACACAGAACTCACCACACATGTTCACATTGGCAAATTTGCTTTCACTTCTCCTTTTAATCCGCAGTCAGTTTAGTCAGTTAAGGGGAAACCACTGAATGATTATGCCACCCAACCCCTCACAAACCTTTCATGACGAAGAACCGAGAAACCACAAAATCACTCTGTTAAAAGTTTATTTTCAGATGATGTGTAAAGGGTGAAGAATTGTGTTGAGTGATGTCCTTTAATCTGAAAACACTGCTTTGAACACACTTTGGCTGACTTGTCTTGTCCAAAAAAAGTCTTGACAAATAAATAAACTTTTATCTTAAAAAGACACAAAGTCACATACAGCACTGTGGAGTGTAGATGCATGGATCCAGAGAAACAAATATGGCCGTCATATCAACACTGACAGTCCCCCAGAGAGAGAGAGAGGGGGGCAATGGCATTTGAATAGCACACACACATTTGAGTCTGTGATTAAGGGAGGATGTCGAGACGATATGGGTAGAGCTAAGGCACTGCGTGGTGATCTCCCTGAGACACACACACACATATACACTCACACACACTCTCACCACAAGGTCACCGAGAGTCGGCCAAGGATCGTGTCCTCTTATCGCGTTCACAGTGTGTTTGACAGGCTTCCTGTCTCTTGACGGGAGGAGAGAGTGGGTCTGGCACAGTGAGCACAGCTCAGACTTGCCAAAAGAAAAAAGTACAGGGAACCGTTTTTTTTTTTTTTTCACAGGCACCTTCTTGTTTCAGGCACCACACCCCACGGCGCTGCGGGCAGAGGTGACGCTTCAGGCAGGCAGGCAGAAGTTTCCAGAAACTCCTGTGGCTCGGAGCTCAAGCCACAGCGCAAACACGAACGAGTCTCTCTCGAGTCTGACGCGGCAATATCCCTTATGTGTCCAGAAGAAGGCACGCAGTCTGGTTGGTCAACATTAATGTACTGTACATGTAAGTGACTGTGGAAAATGGAAGGTAAACAAGAATATTAAAAAGTCCCAAATAAACCAAGTTGAGAGGTGGGTAACCTGGTTTCAAAAGCTAAAGTACCATACTGTATATTTGTTCTGGCCATTTGATGAGATAATTAGTGTAATCACTGGTGTTATGTGCTCAGGTACAACAAAAAGCAGGAAAGGTAAAACACATAACATGGCTTTACCTCCCTACTTGGGCTTTCATTCACCTTCACACATTTATTTAAGATCTCCATATGAGGGAGGTTATGCAAACGGCAAGCGTTTCCAGCTTAAATTTCTTATTTAAATTCAGTGTCCTGAAGCCATGGTTACCCACCTCTGCCTATGGTGACTCTTCACACATCTGCTGCATCGTATAAAATCTTGCCTGACAGATATTCCACCCTCAACAGTTCTCAGCTAGAACATCATCTGGATAATTGGAGTTGGCTTGCAACATTTGTTCCTCTTATAAAATCTATAAATTACATTCATCAATAGAAATGATAAAAAAAGAGAGGAGAGTGAACATTGTGATATTTTCACTGGAGTGGAGACAAAGTGCTCTCGGACATTCAGACACTCTCCAACAAGTCCGGTGAAAGACGGAATATATTAACACATCTGTGGAGGTGGGTCACCCAGCTTCAGAGAGCAAAAGGCCGTATTACTTTTTTGTTCTTGTATTTGTTCCTGCCTTTCACTAACCCAGATGATTCTAATTAGCACAATTCTTATCCAGATCAAAAGAGTTCATTAGTGAAATCACCTGTGTTGAGTGCACAGGCAGAACTGATAGGAGTTGTACTCTGTGAAGTCCGATTTATACACCTCCATGCATGTGTGAAGGATCTCTGTTCCAAAAGCAGTACAGAGAAGGGGGGGGGGCAAGTGAGGAGATTTGCCCAATGGAAAAACACTGTGCCCCCCCTTCTCACCATGCCCCCCCACCTCCAGTACTAGCCCCATCCTCCACCATCACTGTCTGTTCCCACACCCTCATCATCTGACCCTCAGGTAGGCTGGCATGGAGTAGTTGAAGAGCAGGAAGTCCATGCGGTAGAGGTTGTAGAGCTTGCGCTGGTAGACGGGACTGATGTCCTTGAAGTAGGTGGCGGCCAGCTCGCCCGTGGTGCGGGTGCTCTTGCCCGAGGCCGGGAAACGGACCTCGCTCTCGGCGCCGGCCAGCTTGAGCACGTAGGCGGCGTCCTCCTCCAGGGTCTCGTACTTGCCCACCACGTCGTAGTGGATGAGGCAGGGGTGGCAGAGCGAGTGGACGCGCTCCCAGTGCTCGTTGAAGGGCTCCTCGCGCTGCGTGGCCGGGTCCACCAGGTAGCGCACGAACTCGCCGAACGAGACGTCGTCGCCGCGCTCCAGCGCCTCGGGCCTCGCGTCAGGCCGCTGGCGCCGCACGATCTTGGTGCCGTAGCGCTTGTGGAAGGCCGTGTTGTAGCTGCGCGTGAACTTGTTGCGGTAGGCCGACACCAAGCGCTCGAAGGGCTCGCGCACGAACAGGAACTTGAGGTAGCTGCGCAGCCGCTGGTTGATCTCGGCCGTGGAGTACTCCGACAGCGTGCGCAGGTTGCCCGGCACGTGGGCCTCGTGGGCGGGGATCTGGAGCGGCTCGTGGCGGCCCGGCCCGGCGCCGCCCGTCAGCACCATCAGGACCCGCTTCCAGTTGGTGCAGGCCACCTTGGGCACGTAGCAGTACAGCAGGCTGTGCTGGTCGTCCACGATCACGTGCTTCAGGTCCTCGGGGATCAGCACGCGCCGCTTGCGCGTGTACGAGCGGCACGCCTCCTCCAGCAGCTCGCGCCGGCCCTGGTGCATCACCTGCAACGGAGACAGCTCCATCTACAGTAGGAAAATAAAGAGAAAGACAGGGCAAAAGGGGGAGAGAAAGAGAGAGAGAGACAGAGACAGATATTTAACACTCATTTATTATATCATTGTCACCAGTTTACATCATGACATGTTACAACCCAGTCAATAAAAGCATCCGTTCAGCATGAGAAGGGAGAGACCCTCTCCTTCACATCTTCAACACTATAAAGAGAGAGAGAGAGAGAGAGAGAGAGAGAAAGGGAGCGGGTGACAGAGCGAGAGAAAGAGAGAGAGAGAGAGAGAGAGAGATGGGTTCTTTTATTAACATTCTTTTATTAATCCATTACATCTTACAGGTTCACAACAAGCCATAACAAACATACAACAATAGACTGACCATAGGGTATAAATCATTGGCTGAAAAACATGTAGCAAAACAAATGGTCGCAGTAGAGAGGAGAGGGATGGGTGAGGCCAAATTTAATAAAAGGAGAGAAAGAGAGCGAGAGAGAGAGAGAAATAGAGAGAGCGAGAGAGATGCAGTGCCAAAAAGACACAAAATGAAAGAGTGAGCTCACGAAGATGAGAAGATGGGAACAACACACACATGTTGTTCGTTATAAACCAAAATCCCTTATTGTTTGCCAAAAGCCTAATGACCAAAGCAGTTTTGCCAGGAGGGCTAACCAGCTCAAACACATGTGCCAAGGACAAAATGCACCACATATTGTTTTTGCCTTTTCAAAACCCCACCTCTGATTTATGGAGTGTTCAACCATCACACTGTGCACTTGCTTCTGTGGTGTCTCCCTGTCAGACGGCCATTAGACCCTGGGACATGGGGCTATCGTAGGTCTACGGTGTGCTAAATCACTGCCTTGCAAGATGGCTGGTGGCCCATAGTGAATCTGAAGAACGGTATCAGGACTGCTGTGAAACTCACACAGTGGTGGAGTAGTGGAGGGTAAACACACACCAATGCTGTTAGCGGTTAAGGAGTCGGGCTTTCATGGAAGTCAAAACGGTCACAGGTTCGATTCCCCACACTGACAGGTGGGTGGAGGGAGTGACTGACCGGCGCTCTCCTCCATCCTCCCCCATGATTGAGGTGCCCTGAGCATGGCACCATCCCCACACACTGCTCCCCAGACATCGTTGTCATGGCTGCCTCCTGCTCACACATGTAATGAGTTACATGCAGAGGTTCAATTTCGTCGTGTGCACTGTGTGCTGTGTGATCACAATGACAAATGACTGACACTTTCAGCATTTATGTGCCCTTGTAGTACAGCCAATCCTAAAGATATGCACAGTTTTCCCGCCCTTTTTACTGTTGCGTGCAGTAGCTTACCTACCTTTCTTTGACCACTACACCCCTACTCACACTGCTCACTAGACCATAGGATGCGGATAGAGTCGAGCATACTGTAGGTTTTAAGTGGAATTTGCCAAAGCGTAATGATCTATCCCTTCTCTGTCTTGTAAAAAAGTTAGAGAGAAAAGACACATGCATGGGTAGATGTAATCTTTCATCATGTCAATTTTGCAGTCGTTGGTTAGTTAGGTGCCATTCGTCAGAGCAAGATGATAGCTCGTTAAGTGATCCATTTCTCTGTGGTGAGAATGCACACATGCATGTCAGGTGTCATTTTTACTCACTTCAATTTTCCTGTTACTGTTTAGTGAGAACACATGTCATCTTGCTCAGGGGTACAACCATGGCTGTCTCTGGGATTGAACCCACAACCATCTGGTGTTCCATTCCCAAGCCCTGACCAATGACCACCAGACCACAACCAAGGCTAGAGTGTCTTGTTTAATCTTAAGTCTGGGCAAACCTTAGAGAAGGGGAGACTTTGCAAAAACAACAACAACAGCTGTAGCTCAATTAAATGACAAGTTTGTTCTCCCTTTCGGTTCTTTTTTTTTTCATTCTGCAGAGATTAGATGAGGAACAGTTTTCAGAAATAGAAGCCCATCAAGCCAAAATCTGTTTCACTGGTCCCACTTGACGACAGCTAGGGCGAACTTTCTGTTATTTTGCATGGGCAAGCGGACCTGTGAAGAATATTTTTTGCCTCAGTGCTCAGATAGGCGTATCCCAACATGCGTTTTACTTCCAGAACCATAATTTTGTTCAGCACAAACTGTTACTGGGTTCGGCGGTTCTGCTGTGTTTTTTTTTCCTCTGCCACTTTTACGGCTGTTAACTGTCCTTTCAAAGGGGATTGGAGTGTTCAGACGCCCTACCTTTCTGCCTCTCTCCGGCCCAATAAAAAGAGCCTGAAAACTCTGGGAAAAAAACCCTTTCTGACTGAAAAGGGACAGAGAATAGGAAACACAGAAGAACTGACCAGTGCTCTTTGGACCCTCTTTATAGGAACTGGAATGAGAAGAAAGCTAGGTGACGACCATAACAAAGCGGACAGGGGAAAGAAAGACATAAAGAAAGAAAGAAAGAAAAAAAGAAGGAAAGAAAGAAAGAAAAGAAACAAAGAAAGAGGAAAAGAAAGAAGGAAAGATCGAAAACAAGTGAGACAAAGAGATCAAAAACGAAGTGTGTGTAAAGCTTGTGGCAGGGTTTTGAGGAGGTTTCTTTGTGGAGTCACCTGTGTGTAATTACGGCTCTGATGGTGGACAACACACACACAGCAGGACACTCAGTGCGGTCCAGGTCAGAACACAGTGTGACAGGAGCTATTACACTTGGGCTCAGCCACCAACAAATGATTCTGACTTCTTCCTCTACTCAGGGACAGCCACAAACAAACAACTTTGACTCCCTCCCCTATGCAGCACACAGCTCACGCAATAGAAAGGTTGGCTTGTCAGCAAAGCGCAAAATGAGATATCCAGGGATCTGTCACTGAGAAAGAAAAATACGCTGCTTGGCCTGTTTTCATATAGAGGAGGAAAAACTTGGCCCACTGACAGAAGATGCTGTGCTATCTAGGTTCTTGTATAAGCAGCAGTGGCTCTACTGATTCCATTTAAATACATTTTCAGTTGAGCTGAATTTATTTCACTTGAATGGAATTGGTTCTACTGGCAAACGTACTAGCAATATAATTGTGAGTAATAATAATGGTATGTTCTATTTTTGGGAAAAAGAAAACTATCCCATAATAAATCTGAAAGCAACTGTCAGAAACACATACAAACGTGTACTTACACAAAAAATGCACACGCCACGCATGTACACACACACACACACGCACACACAGACACATGCACACACACACCACAGAGGTGCAATAAAAAAATGAGACACTCACAAAAGAAAGTGCCACTATGCCAACCAAGACTGTTAGCAACAGGAAATGGTGTAAACGCTTTGATTTAGTGCGGGACATTGGCCTGAGACCTATCTGACCTGGAAACAGTTAGGATAGAAGGAGAGTGTGTCCATCTGTTTCCAATTACTAACATCTCTCTGTCTCTTTCTCTCTCTCTCTCTCTCTCTCTCTCTTTCTCTCTCTCTCTTTCTGTCTCTCTCTTTCTCTCTCCGTCTCCAAGCCATGGCACAAGCCGCATGGTGAGTCATGTCTGAGGGACTGGGACTGATGTGGAGAACGGGCGAATGATGCCACAGCTAGCTCCATTACGGGCTAGCAGCCAGCCCAGCAGTCACTTAGCCATAGCCTCCAAGCAGCCAGCCCAGCAGTCACTTAGCCATAGCCTCCAAGCACACATTAGCAGTGGCGGAGCACTTAGCAGTCATTGGCCATCATTATCACATTCTATTAGGAACACACACATGTCTAAATGCCGTGTCATCGGCCGTTTCAACTTCTATGTTAGCTTCTTACTTAAGCTTTTAAGACTCACACACCCTGGCATACAACACACCTATGTGGAATGGTAAAAAATGATGTAATTATGACCAAATACTTTTACTATTACGAAAGTAAAACTTTTATTAGTTTTAGCAAAAGCAATTTGCTTCAGCTAGCCTACATGCCAGTTGCAGATGTTAGTGTTGTGGGAAAGAAAGAACCTCAGTGGGTGAGGTGAAATGTTGTTTATAATGTAGTGTTTCTAATGTTGTATGTCGGTTTGGAGAAAAGTGCCTGCTAAATACCATAACCATAACCATATAATATAAATATCTTACACTTACACCGTTTTTTGTAAATGGTAAATATATAGTGATTTCTCACACTCAGTAGAGCAAGCTGAAGTGCTTTACAATTCAATGCCAGCCCCAGTGGGTGAGGTGAGAGGTTAAGCGATGCGTGTGTGTGTGTGTGTGTGTGTGTGTGTGTTTGTGTGTGTGTGTGTGTGCCCAACTCACCGGGTCTGTGTCGTACAGCGTCTGCAGCGGGCTCCTCCTGGACTTGCCCAGACCTCTGCCATGGTCACCACCCTGTGCTGCTCCTGAGGAGACAAGAGGTCAACGTTACCACAAATTACAGACATATTGTACTGCTAGTTCTGTGCAGAGGTCAAGATCCCAGCTTCAGGAAGTAAAAAGCCTGCCGTGTATTCCTTCTGTCTAAACAGTTAACATGGGTGATTTCATCAGCTAAACTGATCTACCTGTCTTACGATTTGTGTGCTCGTTAGGTTCAGTGGGTTCAAAAAATGGTTGGAGAAAATGTGTGGCAGGGATTTTACTTTCTGACGTCAGGATCTGCACCTCTGCCAATGTGCATGTAGAACTCCTTTACCCATGACAGGAACATGTCATATCATGATGTTAATGGCATAGTCATTTACATGTTTTCTGTATATGCAGCAAGGTGATGAGAGGGGGGAGAGAGAAAGAGAGATACACAGACACAATCCTCATGACATATATGCATGTGAAGAAAGATCAGGGCTGACAGGATTGGGTTGGGAATTGGGTGTTTCAAACAGTCCTCGGATAGAGACGAGACACACAATAACTCACTCTTTCTTTCTCTCTCTCTCTCTCTCTCTTAAACACACACACACACACACACACACACAAGCACAAGGACACACACGCATCCAGGCATGAACGCACGCACACACACACACAAACACACACACACACACACACACAGAGGCAGTCACACACCCTGCAGTCTATGCCAGCAATGGCTCAAGTTCAGCTTTACTGATTATTTCACAATAACTGTGAAATAAAATGTTCCCCAGACATAACCGTCATAACATAAGATAACGCAATGCAGTGTCACATGAGGTTTGGGTAAGAAATACTTCTGTAAACACTTAGCATGCCTAACTCGTAATGGATTATTGTGAGGAGAGAGATCCTAATACTCTTACAGTATACAGTAATCTCCACACTCACACATGACTGATTGCTGTTCCGTTTAAGTGATTTAAGTTCACAGTTCCTGAGTTCACTATGCAGTTTCGAAGAAAGAGACAGAAACGACCAACCACATTGTCAAGCTCAGTAGGGTAATGAGTCCACGGCATCAGGCTATGCGTTACACAATCTACACAAGCTGTTTGGAGAAAAAAAAAAGTTTGATTAACTTGACGTTTTGTCTGTGGAAACACCAGGGAAACCCCCCTTTGGTGGAGTAAAAAGGCTTAAAGGCGTCTGAAACGGCTGTTGTGTGTGTCCTTGTGCTCATGCACAGAGTCTGGTTGAATGTTTACTTCATGTCATAAGGGATTATGATTTCCCCCTGTGTGTGTAAGGGATACCCCTATCCTGCAAAATGTCAGCTTCTTGTGACCCAAGTAGGAGCAGAAAAGCGAAGGGAAGAGAGAAGGAGTTTTGTTCTTCAAAGATCCCACCAATTGAGCTTGAACATGAGAAACAATATGCACTGATTCCACAAATCCACCACAGAGGAAATGGCTCAAAGGAACCAGACTCCCCTCGACTCTCGACTCGCCACAAACGGTGACTTAGTCCCACTAATAAAGCGCCTAAGTCCAACCTGAGGTCTACCATCACGGGGGGGAGTCCCACAAACTCGCTCCCTACAGCCTCATAACTCTCTGTGTGCTCTGTGATGCTTTTGTGTGTGTGTGTGTGTGTGTGTGTGTGTGTGTGTGTGTGTGTGTGTGTGTGTGTGTGTATTTGGGCCATGTCCACAGGCTGATTACTAGGTGGCTAAGGATGGTTGGCTTTTCTAAAAGTAAATGCAAAACATATAGCTAAGTATTGCTCAATATCATCTATAATCTCAAAGCTGTCATATTTGGAGAAGAAGGTGCTGTGTGTATCCATAAGAGCCCATGAACTCTTTGCTATGGGCTGCTACTTTGATTAATGTTGTGGTCATTAAACTGAATCATGCCTGAGGAGCCTTTGCAACTGCCAAATTTGTGTCCTTGTGTAATTTATTTTGAATTGTGTAAGCACATAAAGAAGTAAAATGTGTGTGTGTGTGTGTGTGTGTGTGTGTGTGTGTGTGTGTGTGTGTGTGTGTGTGTGTGTGTGTGTGTGTGTGTGTGTGTGCGTATGTGTATATGTGTGTGCAGAAGCTGTCCCATAAAACCCAGCAGGAGTTACTGCGAGAGATAGCTGCCTTTTGATTGGTCATCTCTTAGTCATCCTGAGACACAAGTCACAACCTACGCTATAAAGCCATGGCCTTGCCCCTGGGCATTGGGGGGGCTCTTGACTGACCATGGCCCTGCCCTGAGAGCTCAAGGCTGCCTGCCTGGCCGGCGGCCGAATGACAGGTCTGTGTATAAATCTTGACATGGTCCTGTAATTTTTACATGGCTCACCTCAAAGAGGCTTTCAAGTGGGAGCTGCCTAGAGAGAGAGAGAGAGCTAGTAATTATTTGCCTTACAGGCATGCGTCCAGTGCACACGGCAGGGCAGAAAAAGATGAGTAACGTTTGGAGGCAGTCAGGGAGAAAGAAAAAAAAACGTACTGTGACTGCAGAAATTGGTAGCTTTCGAACAATCGCAATAGAAAATGCTGACGTGGTGGTTCGGTTTTCAAATCTCCTGCTTTAAAAAATGTGTGAAACCTGAATTATTGCTGTCTTTGTGTCTGTTTGTGTGTGTGTGTGTGTGTGTGTGTAGCTTGACTTATTGTGTGTGTGTGTGTAGCTTGACTTATTGCTGTTTCTTTTTCTTTTTTGGGGGTGGGGGGGGTGGTAGGGGGGCTTCCCGAAGTGAGCAGGGCTCTCTGTGTTGGTCTGGCTGGAATGTTGCACTCATGGTTCATATGACTCGTGCGTGGCACCCACTGACTCATTGCCTTTGCATTCCACTCAAAATTTAAGAGCTCTCTGGCTTCTTTTTTTGCCGTAGTCTGACTTTCACTTCGCCTCAGAAGGTTTATGGGAAACAGACGCTCTCAGTGTCAGGGATGAGTATAAATTCATATATATGTGTGTGTGTATGTGTGTGTATGTGTATGTGTATGTATGTGTGTACACGTGTGTGTATGTGTGTGTCTGTATTTGTGTGTTTGGATCTGCATTTGTGTATGTGTGTGTATGTGTGTGTGTGTAGGTTAGGGGGAGGAGGCAGCTTTCACCCATCATCTCCCTGCAGTGTGTGTGTGTGTGAGTGTGTGTGTGTGTGTGTGTGTGTGTGTGTGTGTGTGTGTATGTGTGTGTCTGTGTATACGTTAGGGGGAGGGGGCAGCTTTCACCCATCATCTTCCTGCAGCATGTGTGTGTGTATGTGTGTGTGTGTGTATGTGTGTGAGTGTGTGTGGGGACAGCACCTCGGGCTGAGGATAGGAAAAGCCATTAGGCGTGCAGATGATATGCACAGTGTTGAGACAACCCCAGGGGTCAAGGCAAAACTCTGCAACTTTACTCTGTGTGTATAGAATACTCCTGCTCTAACTCACACTAACTCCCGCGCTCCCCTCTCCTCTCCTCCCCTCTCCTCCCCTCCCCTCTCCTCTCCTCTCCTCTCCCCTCTCCTCCCCTCTCCTCTCCTCTCCTCTCCTCTCCCCTCTCCTCTCCTCTCCCCTCTCTTCTCCTCCCCTCTCCTCTCCTCTCCTCTCCCCTCTCTTCTCCTTCCCTCTCCTCTCCTTTCCTCTCTTCCTCTCTCCTCTCCTCCCCTCTCCTCTCCTCTCCTCTCCTCTCCTCTCCTCTCCTCTCCCCTCTCCTCCCCTCCCCTCTCCTCTCCTCTCCTCCCCTCTCCTCTCCTCTCCTCTCCTCCTCTGACACCACTCTGCATCTGCTTCCCATCTATTTAACCCCTCTGCCTGTGACCTCTCCACTCCCTGGCAGCACTTACAGGGAGAGACGGAGAGAAAGAAAGGGAAAGATAGATTGAAAGAGAGAGGGAAAGAGGGGGGAGAGGGAAAATGAGACAGAGAGAAAAAGGGAAAGAGAGAGAGAGAGAGAAAAAAGAGAGAGAGAGAAAGGGAGTAAGAGAAGGAGGGAGAGACAGTGTGGGGGAGTGGGAGACATTTTTTCTTTTTTTTTCAGGTGGTGAAGATAGACAGACATATAAGAGGTGCCCCCTAAAATGCCTTGGCAACTCTTGGACAGAGACAGTGGAAAGAAAGAGAAGGCGGAGGGGGGAGGGGGGTTGGGGGAGGTGAGAGAGATTAAACATTTTTCCCCCTCTTTTTTCAGGTGGTGAGGTGGTTAAAAGCCTTGGCCCACGAGGGAAAAGAGAGATGGCGAGAAAAAAAAAAAAGAGAGAGAAGAAAACCTTGACTGGAACAGTCAAATCCTTTGTGTGGCCTCTCTAGTGAAGGAGCGTCTCAAGTCCTCCAGAGCAAAATCCAAACAAACGGGGGTCTCCCAACAGCAGGTCGGGGTGGCTCGCCTTACACTGTAGGAGCACCGCTCCTTACATTCGCCATCACCGGCTCACTGCAAGACCCGCCAAACATGTCCCGGCATCCACCGCGCACACAGGGGGCCAAACCACAGGAAAAATGTGTAATTGCTGCAATTACAGTTCATTGGCAATTGCCAAGAGCACAGGTAATTCCTTGTCACATGCTTCAGCGCCACTCTTAACAGTTGTGAAGTCAGGCCTCCTGGCAAATCCTTTTGTACGCTGACTGTTAGTCTTTACAGAGAGGTAAACCAGAGACCACTGATTAGTGATCTTCTAGTGTGGTAGAGCAGCGGTAGCCTGGTAAACCAGCCCCTCGTACTTCACTTCGTTTTGTACAGAGGGTCTGGCTGTGTTGTATTGAGAAACTTTTTTCTTCCTGAAGGTGTGGACTCTGCTAAAATTTAAAAAGATTGGATTGGGGGTGCTATGGCGCAGTGCGTAGAGCACTTGGAATGGGGAAGTGTCCATGGGGACCCAGATTTGAATTCGGCCTGGGTCATTTCCCAACCCTACCCCATCTCTCTCTCCCACTCACCTCCTGTCCTCCTCTTTACTGTCCTATGACAATAAAAATTGGATCTGCCTTTACAGAAACTAACAGAATAACAACTAACGCTCACAAACACTCGCTCTGTGTGCTGATTTGGCTAGGAAGGATTCTGCCTAGAAACAGCCATTTCAGTGAGACCGGCTCCAGACCCTCTGTATAAAACGAAGTGAAGTACAAGGGGCTGGTTTAGCAGGCCAGAGCAATGGTAAGTTGTCAGGGTTTGGCATGAAAAAAGAGTTCGACTTTCAATCTGCTGATATTTTGAGTCATTTCCAAACCCAACACAACTTCTCCCCAGCTCAACAGATAGCCGTGATGACATCAGGTTTGATAACATCCAATGAAGAAGCGATGAGAGACTCCACGCGCAAGTTGTCGAGACAAGGGACTTTTTATTCAGTCATTCACCCACTCACTCACTCACTCACTCACTCACTCACTCACTCACTCACTCACTCACTGGTTCCCGCCCTGGGTCATCCTTCCAAGCAGAGGCCTAATCTCTGGAAGAGCGTCTCATCTTTCCACAGGCTAATGAAGGCCCTCGCATTCCTGACATTCCATGCTTGTTTTACATCCACAGTCTGACCAAGAGCAACACAGTGGTCGCTTCACAAACCCCTCACCTGGCCCCGGCCGAAAGGATTAAAATGAGGAGTTTTCAATAACCTCATATTACCTGACAGAATTGGGGGGGGGCATATAATACTCCCCTGGGCAGAGTGCCAATGACATCTACTCTAGGTCATGGGAAAGGGACCCCTATTTTTTTAAGACAAGCAAAGTACTGAGGGGACCTCAGGAAATGACTGAAAGAAATCCCTAAGTGGGCTCAGTGGCTGCCTGGTGACTGTACCATCTGACATCTTAATTGACCCCTCAGCAGAAGGTAAAAAGCAAACAGTAAGACCTTTTATGGCCATTGTGGCCATCTTTAGACTCTCTTTTTTTCTTGGAGCGAGGTCCGTGGCCTGCAAACACTTTAAAACTTACTGGAACGCATCAGACATCTGTTTTCCCAGCAAGCGTTTGGATGATGGCCCTACACAGAATGTATGGAACACATATGGAACGTGCTCAGGCTCTGACACACACAAGACATATGGCCAACCGGAGAGGAGAATGAGAAACTGCTCAGAATCTAGCCCTGCGGCCCTCTGGGTCTTGCCACGCGAAACTACACAGCAAAACAAAACGTACAAAAGCTCTGACACTACAGTAAAGCGTTCAACACTGATAAGTCTCCAGACTATCAGATGGCAGTGACCATTTAAGGCAGATCTAATGAAGATTGCCATGAACCACAATTAACGTAGGCTAAAAAGTGTTTTTTGTTTTTTCTTATTTTTATTTATGAATTATTTATAATTACACTTTATTTAAACAGTCCCTGATACAGTGTATCTACATCATGCACAGTGTAACAAAGTGTGTAAAGACATGTAACATTATGTACTTACACAGTACCTTTGATATAGGGTAAGGGTTAGGATTAGGGTTAGTTTACATAGTTACATACTGTTGCACACTTTGTTAGACAGCACTTCAAGATGTAAATACACTGTAACAGTGACCGTTACCATAATGTGTTACCTTATTTATTTACTTATTTAGATTAATTTTAGTGGTTGATTTTGTTCATGTTTTATACATTTCCGATACAGATATGACTCACATCAACAGCACCAAACATCCAGTTTTTTAAGTTGTGTTTTCAGTTTCAGGGCAAACTAGGGCCGGAATCGAGGATGCGGTTAGCTCACTCTTTTCTTGTAAACTTCGTCATATGGAGTAAAACTAGCCAGCTGGAATCAGTGGGGCAGACTAATTTGCTTCACATGTTGCTTTAGAGTACAAGTGCAAGATCCCAAATATTTGCCATGATTGATTGGTACTGCCATTGATGTTCATATAAAGGCCTGTTTGGTTTGGAAGAACATTGTGATGATTGGTAAGGAGACCCAACTTCTAAGCTACTGTCACACTCATTGTACCCTTTGAGGAATAAAGCTTTAAAGTCTGACTAGTCACTTTCACTGACTGAGTCATATTCTCCAGTAGTAAAAGATACTGTCATGTGTAATTACTATAGCATAACTCCTTTGCAGCATATTTTTTACATTTTCTTTAGTGATGATTTATTATTGCCAGGTCTAGTTATTATCCATTTCACATATTATCATCATTTTCATTTTCTAATATGTGAATTGTGAATTGTTCATTTTCTCATATGTGAATAGTATTGTTTATGCAGGTTTTGCCTCATCTTTAACACCATACTGTATCATACTGGTCTGACAAATGCATATTTTGTTCCTGATTCTCTTTTTTAAAGAATGTCACTTTTGGGTGCCGTGGTGGGCAGTCGTTAAATGGCTAGAAGTTAAAGAGTTGGACCCGCAGCCAGAGAGTTCAATGAGTTCAATTCCCGACAACGACAGTGAATAACCAGTGCTCTCCTCCACCCTCCCCCATTAGCAAGACACCTAACCCCCACTGCTCCCTGGGCAATGCACGGCTGGCTGCCCACTGGTCCGGGTGTTCATCTGTGTGTCAAATATGTTAAGTTCACGGATGGGTTACATGCAGATGACTAATTTTGTCAGGGGATTTCCTCTAATGATGTAAAAAAAAAAAAATGTCAACCTTTCACAGATAATACACCTTGCATTCCTGTTTTACACAAAGCAGCAATATACATAACAATTCATTTGATCTGACTTTTTTAAAAGCTATAAAAACATTTCCATCAGCTTATAAACGTGCTCTGAATTCTGCCATATAGTCTTTATCCAGTCAGTGAAACTCTACAAGGGCTTTGCAAATCTTTTAGAATCGGCCTCTTAAGTTGCTATGGCAGCTGCCCGCTTCCATGCCACAATAGCAGCAGCTCCCCTTGTTCATTCTGGGGCTCCTTTGATTCAGTACCAGTTCTGCTTTTAGGCCTGTTGGCCCACTGCAGTATACTCGATATGCTAATAACTCCTGTGGACTGCTCTGGGATTCCAGTCAAGCCCTTAATTTCCCCCATCCATTAAAGTCACTACTGTTTGTGTCCTCTCTATGGACCTTAGGTCTTTCCATCTTAGGACATCATCTGATATCACAGTAATGGGATTATATGTTCAAGTTTCAAGCCCCTACTTTATTTTTCCCCTAAGGGTGCTTCAGTTTGCAGTAGGACGAGGAAAGCTAATGACAACAATAACAACAACAACGAAATATGTAAAAGACAACAGCCTGTTCCAAGTAGCTTATATAATAAACATCTGATGTTCATCAACAATACCATCCATGTTAAATCTCATTATGGATAAATCTCACTGTAGACCTGCCATCCTGCTTAGCACTGACATTCTGACAAACCACTTTTGGCTGCATGCCCCCCCAGCAGTGAGCAACTCCTACTGCCCCACTGAAACAGTCTACTGTGGCCAAGCTAAATATGGCCGCCACGTATGGGATGCCAACACAGGAGCACCTGCTGCTACACCACAATACTTTTAGTCAGAGGTCATTGTGAAAGACACTGGACAGTAACTCAACAGAAGCGTTCCCTGTAACAAGGCAAGATGAATTACACTTAGATAGGACTCAGAATGTTATAATAAAATAAAATTGATGCTACATGCTACAAAAGTGTGCCCGTGTTTTTGTTGTAGGGGAGAGCTACACCAGTGAAAGGACCATGGCAGGCTTACAGTGCCTCCTTAGTTTTGCTTTCTTTTCTTAAGCAATGTCTTTTGGGGACATGCTGGCTAATGTGAGAGTCAGGTCATAGGGGGGTATGCACTCTGTCATGCCTGCCGAGGCCACTGAGTGCAAAAGTGCATCCAGATTACTTTCAACACTGGAGCTCTTATAGGATTAAC
>CM059267.1:8567729-8670229 GCA_030347295.1 Setipinna tenuifilis | reverse complement strand
AATCCTCCCTCCACTCCGTATGCGAGACTACATCCGCCCCCACAGCCTCCACCAGCACACAGCTGGGGCAGGAGAGCCTGGAGAGGGGGGGGGGGGGGGGGCTATGCAAGCCAGGCAGGCAGAGCCCACTACTGCTCTCCTTTAGGCCAGGCAAGACTGCCTTCTCATAAATTACGCTATACTGGGGAAAGTGGATGCAGCTAACCCGGTTGGCAATTACATTAATCAATACATATGCACCAGATACACAAATGTACAAATTCAGCATGAAATACTTAATGACCTGACTCATCTGTATGGGCTATTCTTTATTGCTGTGTTGTAGAAGCAGTGTCCCAGTTCAGGGAATTCCCAAGACTACGGCAGGCAGGATTCTACACGGAATGTTCCATAGAATAAATTCTAGCATTCTAGCAGAATTCCGAACATTCAAACTGTCCCATCGAATGTACTGCTGTCTTTGTATACTGTAGTTCAAAGACGATGTCATTTTGTCTCTGCTGGGTGTGGTATTCTGTATGATAATTTTTCTGGACTTGATACATTAGTTTCAGCTATTTTTACAACTAAATTAATGTGCCAACAAACATAAAACAGATAGCAACATTTTTCTTCTATGGTGCTTCACTACTTTTGCTTAGCAAACAAATATTTTGAAATGGTTCTAAAATCTCATCACTCACCACATACACCCATATTACATGCCACACTAAATAGAGATCCAAGGCTTCAACTGTAACGCAATACCGAGCCTTTAACCAAACCTCTCCGTGCTGTATGTGTATACACATTAATATGAATAAGTTCACTTTAATGATTTAAATGCTACTGACTTAAAAAGAAACAGCTACTTTGAAATCTGATACTGCTGAAGATTAGCGTACTTCCCATCATTCATGGTCCTGCTATCACTACCAAAGTGCACACAGGGGAAATGAAACCTTGGCTGAACTTTCTAATGATGAACAAAAACACACACAAAAAAGGAGCTTAACACGCTACTTTCTCATACCAACCATCCTGGTCAAAGCCTTTGACATGACACTGGAGGATGTATGCAAACACACAGCAGGCCCCCAGGAGAAATATTAGGCTACACGTTGTGCTTGACCTCTTCCACAAGCCCGGGCAGAGCAGGTATGAGATGGCCCCATTTGTGAAGCACACCCCCCCCCCCCACCCATCCCCTCCTTCCTCCCTCTCAGCTGAGCGAACAAGCCACTGCTGATAACATCCATGTCCTCCAGCACCATAAATCCCCCGTGACCTCCGAGTCAGAGCGCAAAACTTCTTGAACCCTCAGGGCTCTAGCTTTGGCTATCAACACACCCCATCAGCCCCAGGCCAATATGTCTGTAGGTACCAACTGCCAGTGCAACAGGACACATAACAGAAATCTCCAAGAGCTTCTGTTGACTTAGATAAACGGGATTCCAGGAATGTCTTGGTGAAAAGCATGCAGTTCTCTATGTCCTCTTGGACTTATTGGCTTTTGTGTACAACACAGGCTACTGTACTGTACCGTACAACACAACAAATAAAGCATGTCTGTGTAAGTTCTCGGGCTTAACCTCCAACGTCAACCCAATCCTGGGACTCAACCATCAGTTTTCAGAACTGAAGGAGCCTCTTAGACAAGAGAAATGTCTTGGAATGTCTTGCCTCAGTCTTGAACAAGAGAAGTCCATTTGCCTTACAAACAACTGAGACCTTACAACAAGTCAGGGTCATTAAGGAGACACCTCAATACCAGCTGAGGCATCTTTATGCTACTGACCTAAAAGAAAATAAAGGTCTATGAAAGTTTTGGGGTTGGGGCGGGGGTTATTTGATGCCATGTGTGCTTTCTAATGTTATGCGCTACACAGTGCTTCTGTCATAATAAGACATCCACATGGAAGAAATGAAACCATGGCCCAACTTCCTCTTCATGAGCCTATGCGACTAAGATGCTATATCTGTTATCTGTTCTCTCTTTTCTATATCTTCACCACTTGCTGTCAAATAGTCATACTGTTTTGCTTTTTCGGTCCAAAATAATACATAATACAGGGAAACAAAAATAAAGCACAATAAAACCGCATGTCCTCAAACCGCACAACTGTGCCTGGAGACGTGGTGGAGGATTCATTTGAGGTCCCCTGCCACAAGAATGTCTTCCTTTGTGTGCTTTGGGACGAGACAACAGTAGCAACAAAACATCCGTGGCTGTCCCTGTGTCTGGTGTCCACTCCTCGCAGGCATGCTGTGTAATTATGTGGAGGAGTTTTGGCAGGAGCAGGGCCACGACAGGGCCCAGGCTGCCATGAACGACAGCACAAAACCTGTGCATAGAAAACAACTACAGGAAAACCTAAATCGCAGAGACCTTCCTGTGTATATGTACATGTACTGTACTGTATGCTGCTAAAATTGGTATAGTTATTTTTCCAGTAGCTCACTTTCTGGGCCTATGGCAACTCAAGACACATGGCCAACGAGCTTTCAGACAGTTAAATTATTGGTCAAATAGTGAAAAGTCCACTTTACAGTACTGCAGAATAATTACATTGCTATTACTGAGTATTTCTGTCTTGCAAATATGTCTTACACTGGAGGAAATGTTGGAACTCCAGCAGCCTACATACTGACATGCATTTGCAAGACTAGTCTTCCGAAACGTCCCTAGGCTGCGCTTGCAGGAAGACCATGGATTTTTGGGGGAGGGGGGTCAGCCGCTCACCTGAATGCACTCATTGTAGGCTACACACAGACACGAAATACTGAGATATCTAGCAGAATACAAAAAATATATTTTTCTCTGCTTAAAGTTTTACCCACATGGAAAAGACAGCACATTAGAGGAAAAGATGAAAAAAGAACATTTTGTTACAGCTGGGTGTAGAACTTCATTATCTAATTCCAAGTCGGGGGAGTGTATTCAGTGCCATGGTTAATTTGTGAAATGTCATTATAATTAATAATCTTTAAGTATTCATACACATTAGGGGCAGGATACATTTTACGCATGCGTTTCTGCAGCGTCTCAAACCTTCTCTATGCGTAACAGTGTGCGCCATGAAGAAAAAAAAAGAATAATCAGTTAAACTCACCTGGCTTCAGATTACTTTGGAAATAGAATATGACAATTACGAAGGATCCTAAACACATAGCAAGGACCATCCGATTGACTCTGGGTTTCCTCATCTTGAAGCCTCGACTTGAAAGAGCCGACCAAAACCTCTTTGGTTCATGCAAAATGGACAAGTAAGCTGCCTTCATTACAGCGCAGAACTTGGATGAAGCAAGGTTACAATTTCTGGAAACAAAATAAAACACCTCTTTTTGAAGTCGAATTGTGGTCTGTTAGTTGAGTACATCGTGATATCCATTCATAGCCTCAGCCGGTTAAAAGTTACGCCATCGCAACCGCAAAGAAAAAAACCGTTGGATTGAAATTAACTTAAAGTTACGCTACATGCTGAGCGCTGTAGCGCTGCGTATAGTTAAGTATGACCCAACACATTACTGCCTTCCTTCATTTTAAAAGCAATCATCATTTTGCTGAGCTTCCATGCACCAGTACACTCTGAAGCTAACTCTACCTACTCTAAACAACGACGTTTATATGCACTTCGGGAGCTCTCACCAAGTGTTTGTTTTTGCATTAACCCTTCCGTGTCCGAAAGGCTGGACAGCGACGCTGGCAGTGCAATACGTGTACACATAGCTGCCTGAACCGCCAGCGAGAAAGGCCTGTGATGATATTCGCCATGACGAAAAACTGGGTCTTTTTTTCTTTGGCCTATGCATTTTTATTTAATTTGACAGAGCCGCTCATGGTGTCACTAAGGGAAACGGAAATATGAATTATATGCGCTGATAATTTTTACTGTGCGACATTTAGTTGATTACTACAATTTACACTCTAGCAGCCTCTAGTGGATGACAACCCCGACTATAGCATTTGCAATGTAGGGGTTAAACAGATTTTCATAGGCTGGGTTGGCGGTGTTCATACACTCGTCAAAAAAATGTATTCGCCTGGTGGTCTTTGGTGTATCCAGCAAGTATTCAAGAAAATCAAATGCTGTCCTCTCTTTGTCAACCATTGGCCATTGTGTGCATACATGTGACCTAAACATGTAGCCTGTGTGTTGCCTATATTTATGTCTTGCAAATATGCCATAGGCTACATGTTTAGCATGCAGTCTATGCACACAATGACAAATGCTTGACAAAGAGAGGACAGTTTTTGATTTTGTTTTCCCCTGTTACTTTTCTGTTTTGCTCTGTGGAACAAATAATAAAAAACTATTTTTTTGGCAGTGGCAGGTCTGCTTGTGTTGAGTCAGTGTAGCGAAGGAGGAAGGAGAGAACAGTTCTCTGGTAAATTGGATTTCGTCACTGAGGTTGAGTTGGCACCACTTTTTTGTGTTCTGCCCCTGCATGTCTAAGTTACTTCCTTTGGCAGTTAAAATCCACACATTATGCCACACGCACAGACACAAAGACACACACACACACACACACACACACACACACACTCTCTCTCTCTCTCTCTCTCTCTCTCTCTCTCTCAAGATGCTTGCTTCCTCCACCTCTGAGATAAATAGATTGTGTTGTCCATTACGTTGAGCTATAACAAGGTCTGGTGGTGCGGCCATACGTACCAAAATATATGAATTGATAATATGGTCTGAGAAGAGAAGTCGGCCCATTACAGTCCATCTTGAGAGTATCTGCTGGAGACACATGACCCATGGAGGTCTGGGAGACCTGACATTAATCCTTCCCACATGACTTACACCCCAGTGGGGGAGACAGGCACAGACATGGGGCCCTGAAACCTAAAGAAAGGGCCAAGTGAGCTGGGAACTCTTCACTGACAAGTTGGAGCAATATCCTGTGAAATGATCAAAAAGATTAGATCAGCCGTGAGATTAGAGCTGCCTTGATAAATGTAGCATGTAAGCACATGCCGAATCCAGGATAATGGGTGTTGTACTGTCGGTTATAAGTGGTATTTAAGTGAGAACACAGATGAGAGTCGATAGTCATCAGGCAGGAGAACTGGTCATCTCCTGCTATTCTGAGCAGGCAGGCAGGCAGACAGACAGACAGACAGACAGACAGACAAATAGATAGATAGATAGATAGATAGATAGATAGATAGATAGATAGATAGATAGATAGATAGATAGATAGATAGATAGATAGACTTTATTTACTTTATTATCCTGTAGGAAATCCTGGAGTGACCTTGGCAGTAATAGCTGAGCTTTTCTGGGAGAGAATAATTCTGTTGGGAGTGCTGGGAACGAGTGCTAGTGGGAACAGTGACGATTATGACAGGATTTCTTCCCCATTTCCTCAGGCAAGACACACAGACAGACAGAAGAAGGATATTACTGTGGTCCAGACATCATAATAGCACTGCACGCCAGTGTGACTAACTGAAAACAATGTATATTGTCTGTGTCCACCCTAGCATCTAGGCTAGGGGGCAACTGACTTGGGTCTGTATGGTTGTCTTGTCCGTCCAATAATAACAACATCTAATTAGAGTTAGTTTCCTGACACCGAATGAGCAATTAAATTCCTAAACAGCTGTTCTTCGATTTCCTCCATATGTTAAACAAATTTGTAGATCGAAACAACGTAATTTAAACATAATTTTACCTTCAACTTAATTACAGCCATAATTTAGACAGGCCCATACTTCCTGTATACCTCTCCCCTGAAACCCTGCCCCTTGTTCTTCAGCGCTGAGTGGCGAGCTAATTAAGATTACTTCCTGAAAGAACGTACCCTGTGCCCTGACCTGCTTTAACACTGGACTGTGTTTCCCCTTCCCGATGCAGTTCCTGGTACCAGCCGGTCCTCTGCGTTTGAGCACCTCTGCACTGATCAAACGAGAGGTTATGTCTCCATGACAAGAGCACCAAAACCCCTGACATCCCTGCGAGCTATTTGTGTTCTGTCTCACAGTGAGCTAATTGGCACGGCCAGTAGACTCTGATAAACAATGTCAGAAAAATCTCTTATTCCATTTCTCTCTCTCTCTCTGTCTCTCTCTGTTTGTGTGTGGGTGTGTTTGTGCTTGCACAGTCTAAACAAGCTGAGACAATAGGTTTGGGACATTCTCAGAAGACATCTCTACAGGAACAAAGAGGATAAGGATGGAAATGAAGAACTCACTCTGATATTGACATACAAATCATAATATGGGTAATATGGAGAATGTGAATGCAGAACTGAGTCAGTCACTCGTGTGAAATAAAAGGGAGATCGTTATGTCTTCTATTAAATGCATAGTATATCATTATAGTATATTATAGTATAGTATATTGTAGTATTTTATTATGTCTTTTATGTGTGTATGAAGCAAATAGCTGTTTGGTATGCAGTTTAGAGGTGACAGAACAACTTTTCTTGTGTCAGTACCACAGTCAGTGTCACACAAAGTTGGGCATAATGAAAACTAAGCTCTCGGTCAAAAGATGTGGGTACACAAAAACTGCTTCCCATTCAGCGTTTATCAGTTACAGTTGTGCATGTAAACAATAGTAAACTATAAACAGTCTTACTGGAAGCAAGGCCTCTGTTTGGGAAAGAGAGCATTTGTTATTAAGGACTCGGCTCCTCACCACACCCTTCCTCGGCACACTGGCGAACACCCAGCCACAAAGGAACTCACTGAGTTTATGTGGAGAATAACAAGGAGCTCCCCAAGTAAACAGGAAGAATTAGTACACCTAGCCCTTCCGGGGGTTATGCCTCATACAAATGGGATTGTATTAGTCATCCAGTTAAACAATGAGACACAGCAGAGGTGAAACATGGGGAAATAGATATGACATGGAAGGAAAATGTGGGCGCATGTCTAACACTAACTAAACAGAACCTCCTCTTATCTGCATACACAAAAACATTCGCGTTGTTGCTTGAATTGTATTTGGACATCCAAAGGCTTCAATTAAACATGCTGTAGGAACCAATCAGGAATGGTGATAGAACAATGGAACCAGAATTCAAGGATAATGGATGAGGAAAGGTTCTAGAACAATGCAAGCTGAGATAATCCTGACACTCCGGAATGATGAGTGATGGGCTTCATCACTTATTTATCTTGCTGTGTCAGAGTAGAACTGCGTTTGGCCAATTGTCCGAGAGTAGCAGACAGAGAAGGTCAGAGGAGCAAGGAGCCAGATTCCTAATTTCATTTCAATGGTCCCTGGAGGGAGACAGCAAACATCAAGCTGCCACCCATGAAAATATTGTCTTTTTTTATATCTTGCTTAAATGCTGTTGACATTTGAAAACTCTGGCACATATGTCATTTCTATGTTCTATTGACTTTTGTAAACTAACCAAAGTGTAAAAGAATTACAAGGAATAAACAGTTTAACTACATGTCTATATAATATGTATATAAGTCTGAAACAGAATCTTTAAATGAAGGTAACCATGGTGACAGTCCCAACAGCTCCCCTCCCATGCAGATACAGGGCTGTAGTGGAGCTTTGAAGTGGGTCGGATTTGGCAGTGGGCTAGAGAACCACCCAAGTTATAATCTATATATTCTTTCATAGTCTCCACTCACTCACTGCTTAGGTCATGCTATAGAAATAGTTGTTAAAAAAGGGCAGTGTTTGTGAAAAATGTTCAGACTGAGAACCAGTGAGGACCACTGAGAAGGATTTCTTGCAGACCACCAGTGGTCCACAGACCACACTTTCAAAAACACCAAACTAAATGCAGACAGTTTTATAGATTTCAGCCACTAAACTATCAAACTCTACCAACCTCCCCTTGTCTACTGACATATTCACGAAATAGGCAGCAGTACGTTGTGTTACATGTCAGTGAATGCATTCTACTGTCTGGCTACCATACATAGTTAGGACATCATTCCCATATGACTGACTCATTGTATAGTCCCCTATATATTGAATGAGTTTATATTCTGGACATGACTGAGTCAGAGAGCGCATGTGTGTGCAAACCCACTGAGCCAATACCACTCTGTGTAACAACTACACCCTTATGATCTTTAATATACAGTAAAACTGCACACAGTAAACAACATTTTCCTTTACATTTGTGAGTGTGTTTGTTATGTGTTTGTCACTATAGTTGTGCAAGTGACAGTGATTCATTAATGTATTCAAGACAGTGTGCAAGACAGTGTATGCCTGAACACCAGAGAAAAAGTAAAGGAGGCAGCTTTACTACACTTTTTTAGTTTAATACATTATTATATTAGCACCAGCTAGCTTGCTCACAGCACAGATAGCTCCTTTCCACAGCCACAGTGCCAGTGCCGGCGCCAAATCTGGCACTGGCTCTGCTTGTTTCGGCTGAAAAGTGACAGGTGCTGGTGACTAAAAACTGGCATTGGCACTGGCCGGGCTCCCTGAGGCTGCTGGTTCCAAAGTCGGAACTCGGCTCTGAACCTCTGTGGAAATGCGTGCCGGTGGTAGTGGTGCCAGTGCTTGACCAGAACTAGCTCAACATTAGCACTGGCACCGGCTACCAGAACGGTCCTGGTGTGAAAAGAGGTCATAGTGTCCCCTCTTCCACCATACCTGCACACTCAGGGGCAACAGTGTGAGCTGCACTTTAGTACAGCGTGTCTCTGACAGCGACCAATCATCTAAGTTCAGCAGACAGACAGGATGACATCACCCCCCTACCACAGAGGCCACCCCCTTGTGACATCACCCGTCCATCCTTCGTCCATCCTACCACTTCCAAAACCTGCATTGGATTGTTCGGCTTCATTGCAAACACATTTTCCCTCATGAGAGCGGGAGCTGTTTGTTGAGGGAACATGCTGTTCCTACCACAGCTAACTCATGCCAGTCTGGAAGCTCGAGGACCAGGTCTTACGACACTCATTAAAAGTGAAATCATTACGAACAAAACTGGACTGGGAATGGCTGTGCTGGCATAATAACTAAGAAATGTTTTTAATTTAGTTCTGTCCAGGCCATTAACAGGAACCCTGTGTCTTGACTTCACTTCTCTCAGTCTCTCCTGCTCTCTCTTTCTTGCTCTCCCAAAGACACATAAACTTAGACTTATGACTTTCACTTATCACACACACAGACACAGACACACACGCACACACACACACACAAACACACACACACACACACACACACACACAAACACGTGTGTGATTCCAAAATATTGAACGAATCTTAATGAATGTTCTGTCATAAACACAACTGAATATTTACATGACTTGTGATGAAACCCAGGGAAAGTGATAAACATCACACGTCGGAGGTATAACACAAAACTTTTTGAAGTCAACAAATTCCACTGACAGTTAAAGTTTAAGTTAAGGTCAGTAAAGGACCTTTGAGAACTTTATATGGTTTCCATAAGAGAACCTCACATTCAGGGACATCTACTGACATCTAGTGGTAATATAGTCAACTTTCTTAACTTTCCATTGTAAAGATTGACCTATAGAACACATAATTTGTGTTTCTTATACTCCTTTGCTATATTCATTTAATTAGTCCTCATCATGCTTTACAGTGTTTGCAGCCCAATCAATTCTGTCTCTGTAAATGGAAAATGATGTGGCTTGGAATGAGCTGTAAGTAATTCCTGTTATTGCAGGACAGCAGGCGGCATTGTGAAATTGATTTCACCCTTGCACCAAAGTTGTGAACTATACCTATGATTAGCAGAAACAGGTTGGCTTCTATAGAACACCAGGATTGCACAATTGCAGTCTTTTATGTTACAACAGTTCATACATGCAGCTTGACACATACCCTACAGCGGAGTAAAGAAGGTTGGGCACTCCAGGCCAGAATGCATGTGAATGGTTAAATGAGTCTTGTGATGTGCGTCACTCTGGGCAAAAGCATCTGCTAAAACATAAACATGGAAGATGAGCTGACCCCCAAAGGACACATTGGGCCCTCTTCTTCATCATTAGTGTCATTAGTGTTTTTTTTGTTTGTTTGTTCTGTAGTTTTGCCAAGAAGGAATCCTGACACATTTTGCACTCTTATGGACTGATGAACTTAAAAAAATAAAAAATAATAAAAAATAAAATAAACACACATCAAAATCCATCATCAAGTCAATAGATTCAAGGTAAAGATAGCGAGGTATGTCTCAAAGAGAAGATGATAATTGTTGTATGTTTGTAAATTGCAGTGCAAGCTGTTTCTCTTCTCCTACTAATGTATAAATGTGAACATCACTTAAAGAATAAACATCTTTGTTATAGATAATGAATAGACTATGCTTTGCAACATAACAGTTTCTCACTTAAGTGTCTTGATGACAGATTCAACTTTGGCTGACCCTAAATGAGATAACAGATTGGATTTCATTCGGTTGGATTGGATTACAAGGTTCCATTGAATTTAGGGATTGCTTTGATGTGCTGGCTTGGTGCTGCAAAGGATGAAAATTCCCCACTGACAGTCTTGATATGAACCGTTAAAATATTTAATAAAGGTCTCATTGGCAATAAAGAAACTAGTTTGCAAACATCCCATTTTATGAAATTAACGACAATGCTTCCAGTAGGGGTCGCTATTACATTTCTTTTCACGGCGTATGGCAGGGACGTGCAGTTAACACGGGGGTAGGTGTGGAAAAAAAGAGAAGAAAACCTCAAGTGAGTGACAACATCTACTCAGAACAGAGTAACTGATTCCAGGCAACATGCCGCACTTCCCGCAAGGAGTTAACATTCCTTATTTCCAGGTAAAAGGAAATGATGTACATACAAGCTACGTAGGCAGGCTACGAGAAATGATTCAATATAGTTAATCTTTAAACTCATTGAGAATTTATGGCAACACCAGTGTGTTGACAGAAGGTCCACCTATGACAACCATACTTAATTACGGAAGGCTTGGGCAAAAAAAAAGATGTTTGAAGAACTGGGAGAGTCAAATGTGAAGGGTTGCGCTTTTGATACGCTAGAAGATTACTATAACTACATACGAAGAGGAGTATCAGTATTAAACAAAACTAATGTGGCTTAACTATAGCTCACACAATTTCATACAGTCCCTTCAAAATGAAATCAAACTGAAACATAACCAGCTGGTTAGTATTATGTAGCTAACGGTCTGGCAGTAGTCTCTCAATTTCCAGAGGGGCTAGGATTGCATTACTCAGTCTCACTGTGACAAAGCACTTTAGGGCCAAGTGGAAGGATTCACCCATGGCTCACTAAGCTAAGGCCTGTAGCCCAGTCCTTTCTTCTGGGGCTGAAAAAATAGGTATTTTACAATGTTTGGATCAGATGAATGACCTAACAGTCTTTCACATGCACAATAACCATTCTGTGTAAGAATCCTAGCAAGCTGTTGCTTGTCTTGGTGGAACAAGATGCCTTGTTCCCTAGCATGCTTAAAGGAACACTCCACTTGTTGGGGAAGTAGGCTCATTTTCCAACTCCTTTAGAGTTAAGGTTTACTGGTTTTGTGTCCGGCTGATCTTCGGATCCTATTTCCTAAAAAAATGGAGGGTTCCTTTAATGTCCTTTTCCAAAACAGACCTCTATTAGTATTCATATAAAACTTTATGAAATGAGTATGTTCATTAGATGTACTGTAATGTGTATGTGTCTTGTTGTTTTGTATTTTAATGCAAATGTAAAGGGAAGAGTCCCTGCATACTGTCACTTGTCATGTGTGAGGCTGTCTAATTGGGTATGATGTGATGTGCTGGAATGTGTTTTCACAACCTCTTGTCTCAGACTGTCAGTGTTGTTGTTTTTCTCTCTACCCCCTCACCCCGCCACTACCACCATAATCACCACACATACCCACACATTCCAAGATATCAGTTCAGCTTTTATTAACACACATTCATTCAGGTGTAAGACTGTGCCCACTATTTTCTAACCTCTAAATGGGAACAGATATCCTGTCAGTTCCTCAAACATAGTATCGGACTCATGCATATTCAATGTGGGATTGGGTCTATCGAGTAACACGCTCTGTTTCTGCTTTATTGTCTTACTAGAGAGGTACTGAGAAGCATAATGTCTGACAAGTTAGAGTAGCTTATGTGAAGCACAGATTTCTCACCATCATGAAGAGTACGTTTTCTATAATTCTTACACCATGTCCTCACTGAATCTCCATTCTATATGTGACACCAGAAAACGGTGATACCAGAAATGTCATACCAGAAAACCAGAAACAAGCCACTGATACTTGATGAATGCCAGAACCTATTCCATTTATCTCTATAATCTATAGTGTAATGTAGAGAGTAGAGCCATCATCTAACCCTGGTTACCCTTGTTCTGCCAGTGTGGTTACACTGCAATGATGACCAAGTGACCAGACCCTTTTACTAGTCACAGACACCTCTCAAGGAAAAAGCTTTTTAGGACTGTTCAGGCACTTTACATTTTATTTAAGCCTGCCCAGACCAGGTTCCTCAGATATGGACACCATTATTGACTGATCATTGACTAAGTCTGAGAACATAATCTGTTCTTAGATTGGTAGAGCACAACTATCTCAATGGGAGCAGGCAGGATCAATTCACTGATTTGGAGTTGGTAAGAGGATATAAAACAAATGTTGTATCTTCACTGCTATGTGTGTCCCTAGCAACACATTTAACATGGGGTGAATGTTAAGTCTCAAAGTGAGCTATGCACTTGGCCTTATATCTCAAAAACCAGTGACTACAAACAGTAATGACTACACACAAAGAATCATAGGCCAAAACACGAGAGGCTGAAAAACTGGACCTGACAAGTTGAAATAAGCTTCTGTCTGACCTGACAGTCTGTCACTCATACCCAGTTTTTATTCTTTGGACAAGAATCCTCATTTCATCCAGCTTCCTGCAAGGCTTCTGGCTGTTTATAACAGAGCCCTAAAAATACTCTTTGTTATAACAACCCAAACTGGATGTACAAGAATGCATAAAAGGCACATAAAAACACAGTTTGTGCATACTTGTATATCCAAAACCATGACAAGGTGTGATTAATGTGACAGCCATAATGTCCTCATAGGTAGGTCTATGATGCATGAAGTGGGGTTGCTGTGTTTTCCCTTCTGTCCGTTCAAAGCCACCTGTTTGCGAAGCAGCAGTGGGGCATCATGACCCCTTGTGCTCTCCGCTCAAAGCGCCTATCAGGTTGCCATGACGTCGCTCGGTTGTGTACCGCAGCAGCCTGAATGGGTGGTGAAGCGCACCTCTCAGGTCCACAAAACCCCACAAAAGCCTTCCTACCAGTCTACCAGTCACCCGCCCCTTTGATCACGGCACAATTACCCCATCAAAACAAATGCATAAGGATGAGGGCCAGGAGGAGACGGCGGCGGGAGAGACAAGAGGACGAGTTGATACGTTTCAGATCTGGATTCATGAAAAGGCGCTACCATCGGCCCTTTTTACAGGGCAGGTGCTGTGCCTTTGTCCCGTCGCAATGAAATTAACACCTTACAGGAAGTACCAAGGGGGGGCTGATTAAAAAGCAATGATGGCTTACAATGGTGTTGAATAGACAATGGAGCTACTCTACCATGCAGTGATGGGCAAGGTACATATGGCATGAAGCCTTCACTGTATGCTGTCAAGACCATGGGAATGATTACATATTTAGTAATGTTGACTCAAAAATACTTTCAGTGGCAAGTCATCCCTTAGAGTTATAGAGTATGTTACGAGTAATAAGCAAAACAATAACAGTAACAAAAGCCCATGCTACAATAAAAGGTATCTGAAATTTGATAAGGCACCTTGAACATGAAAACAGTGAGATAGAAAAAAAAAAAAAAGAAAGTTAATTTGCAGAACACTAAATATCCTGTAAGCCTGCAGCATACAGAGTTAGTGGCCATCTGTTAGTGTGTCCTTTTCGGATAATTAAAAACACGAAGCAGAGGTTGTGTACATAACTTTTTATTAAGAGAGAGAATTACTTTTGAGAACAGTGATGTCATGGAAAAGCTCCTTTGTACATTTGACTGGCACTGTTGCCAAGTGACTGCACGTCAGCAGAAATTTACCTCTTTTAAATACTGTCCTTAAACAATCAAGAAGGGCTACAAGGTCAGATACATCATACAAACACACGTGCCGAGAGGCAAATAAACAGATCAAACATACAAACAGGTATATGCTTTAACCCTTTAACGAGAATGCAATCATAAAAGTGTTGTTTTATTTTCTTCATGCCCCCTAAGAAACATGAACACTCATGTTTTAATCCATGTTTCAATACCACATACTCATATATAAATATATCTTATAGACATATCTAAGTGCGTTGCAAAGCGGCAAAAGTACAGGGAGATTTGAATGAAAAACATCAAAAGAAAAGTGTGTTTATGTCTGCGTGTGCCATATATATATATATATGTATATATGTGTGTTTGTATGTGTATGTGTGTGTGTGTGTGTGTGTGTGTGTGTGTATGTATTTTTGTGTCTTTGTGATGTCCTACTCTGTTACTCTGGTCCAACATGCACCTTTTGGTTTACAGATTTTGGTCGAATGGGGAAAAAGCCTGATGTGAACCCGCCTGCCCGATGTCACGTTACACATGCAAGTAGTTGTAGGCCAACAACACCCAACGCATATTTTATTTAACAGCTTAGACATGGTGGAGGTTTTAAACAGTGATTTTTTTTTTTTTTTTAAAACACTACCTGGAATGTTGAGCCTACAGTCACAAATGATCAAGAGGACTCTTGAACCTGGCCCTCCAGTTAGCCTGGATTCTATGGTGCACCGGTGACAGAAGAGCTACAAACAAAAGTATTACTATGCACATGTATGTGCGTGTGTGTGTGTGTGTGTGTGTGTGTGTGTGTAGAATTGGACGTAAAGTGACCCCTGTAATCCCGCCTCAGAGGAATATCGGTCCTAGCCCACCGCAGTGACTGGGTTAAGGGCTAAGACGTCATGAAGCGCCGCGCTCCCAAAGAGATAGGAGAGCGTCGGCACACGTCTGAGAGCGAGCCAGAGGATTTGCACGGCAGCAGAGTAACCCCGCTGTTCAACGAGCTGCCCCTCAACAACGACAACGACAACACCAACACGAACCCACTGGTTCCCACACCCCCACCAGGCCACTCCTCCACACCCACAGCAGCCAAACGCCAGGTCCAGTCAGGACACAGGGTCGTCTGGATCCTGCACTCCCCCCTCACCACCCAGAGTCCCCTCACTCAGCATCAGCTGAGCTGTGGACGGATGGATGGTTTGGTTTGGTTTGTGCAGAACCCAAAACAGACTCAAAATGACCACGTGGACCTGTCCACTGCAGATCTGAAGCGCTGGCCCCCATTGAAGTGCATTTATTTAGATTAGTATGCTTTTACAAAAACGCTGTTGGTTAAGTTTCACCCGTGTCTTACTGGATTTTTTTTTTTTTTAGCTTGGACTGGTATCGAGTGGTAATCACCAGACAGGACTGGATGTTTGGATAGGGAGAGAATCACCTGAGACAGCACTTCATTAGGGGGTCAGGTATGGGTGAGGAGGGCCTAGCAGAGCTGTGTGTGTGTGTGAGAGAGTGTGTGATAGTGTGTGTGTCTTATAAGAGGGGCTGATTTAAGAGCAGGAGGAGCAGCTCGTTAAACTAGCAGGGTTTAACCTCAGCAACCAGACTGAGTGATGTCACCACCCGAACTCTTCGTCACATCCAACGTGGTGAAGACCTGGAGACCCCAACAGACAACAGACAGGGGAGACAGTCAACAGGTGTCATATGCATTGAACAGTATGTACATTTACAGATGCAAAGTAGTGTTTTTTTAGCACAATGCATTAAAAACATTTATGCTTAAAGTTGTACATAGTCCAATATAGTAACTAAAAAAAAAACAAAGATTCAACCACATTTGCAAAACCAAGTAATCAAGTAATGGAATCAAGAGAGCTCTTGCAAAAAGAGTATCCCAGGAATGCAGATTAGTAACAGACCTGGACGACCCTGGAGTGGTAAACCATCAAAGAGAAGGGCCCCACGACCTCTTGATCCATGCAAATCAAAGCAATGGTGCTCTTCCACTAGGAGGTTTACTGCCTACTTAGGGTTAACTTAGCTAAGCTTGTGACTTGTGCACATTTTTTAGAATTACCGCCCAAATCAATTCAAAGAAAACTACAAACACAACTTGAAGACACTTTATATCCCTGACCACCACAAGCTGGAACAACAACTCAGCAAGGAGCAAAGAGTGAACAAGACTGAGAATTTGTGAGTTTTTCCAGTGTAACCCATGTTGTGTTGACTGCACAGCTCAGTCTGCTAAATCTCTCGGCTAAAACCGGTGAACGTCCAGCACCTTATGCTAGGAGGCAGGTGTGATAGAAATGTGTGTGCCATGGGTACTAGCATCTGGGGCTGGCCGAGTGAATAAGAATGATTAGAGATCACAATAAAATCCAGCTTAATAGGGATGACATTTTTAAGGATTCTAAAATTTAACTTACACCTATGGCACCACTCAGGATGGTCTTTAAACTGTATAAGCAGTATAAGCCAAAACAAGGATTGAGATAGACCAATATAGGAAAATACATTGAACACAGCTTCTCCACATCACCCAGCCCTACTAGTGTCTGTGGTTCGTACATCTCTGAAGGGGTCAAGATAGAGGTTTTTTTTTTACCAGCACACTGAGCTATTGGCTGGCTGCTGCTACACTGGCCCATGTATGTCCTGGTGAAGGGGTGGGGTCTGGAGGTGTATAGTGCAGGTGTATAGCCTCAGAGAGCAGACTGACCTCAGCGCAGGTGGGGTGGATGCCGATCGTGTTGTCCAGCTGGTCTTTGGTGGCTCCGCACTTCATGGCCGCGCCAAATCCCTGAGTGACCTCGCCGGCGTTCGGACCCAGGTAGTGGAAGCCCACCACACGCTCCTAAAGCCACACATCACAGGCGTACCAATTAATACTCATTAACCTGATCATTAGTAAAACCAGAGATCATGGTCATAGTACATAAAATACCCATGTAAACCTGAGCATTCCTAAAACCACACAATCATGCAAAACACTACTTGTACACTCCCACATTACTAAAACCAAATGATAATGCTTACTGTAATCATAGTGTATTTGTAAGCTTTTTCTGCAATGTTGTGATGCTTGTTTACGCTCCTGTACATTTAAAGACTGTTTTTATACTTTTTTATATTAATTTGTATGTGAACAAAAAGGACTAACCAGGCTAAAGTCAGTTATTTTAGTGAGAGCTCCATTAAGTTTGAAGGCGTTGCATACTGGAAAGAACCCTACAGGATACTATCTAGCATAGACAGCTCAGAACCAATCCCTGGCTGATACTCACACTGTCCAGTTTGTTGCAGATGATTTTGGAGTAGCATTTGTTGTTGTCCCTGTTGGGTACCGTGAACTCCAGAGGCCAGAACAAACTGTGGTAGACCTGCATGACAGAGATCAGCTATTTCATTATACCTGAATAGCTTTGGTCCTCAACATTATGACCAATTCACAATATGGCGCGCGCACACACACACAACCAACCACACACACACACAACTTGAAAGGATGCAACCGACACACACAACATATTATGAACATCATATCTTCTTATCATGAGGTCCTTCAAATCTCAATTATGTGTGTGTGTGTGTGCGCGTGCACGTGCACGTGCATGTGCGAGCGTGCATGCGTGTGTATACTTACATGTTCGTGTATGCCTATGTGTGTGTGTGTGTGTATGTATGTACAGGTGCTGGTCATGTAATTAGAATATTGTGAAAATGTTGATTTATTACAATAATTTCATTCAAAAAGTGAAACTTGACAGATTAATATGACAGATTGACATATTTCAAGTGTTTATTTCTTTTAATATTAATGATAACTGACAACTAATAAAAAAGCCCAAATTGAGTATCTCAGAAAATTACAATATTGTGGAAAGGTTCAATATTGAAGACACCTGGTGCCACACTGTAATCAGCTAATTAACTCAAAACACCTGCAAAGTTGTCCCGAAAAACAACCACTGACACCTTGCACAAGGAGGGCAAGACACAAAAGGTCAATGCTAAAGAGGCTGACTGTTCACAGAACTCTGTGTCAAAGCACATTAATAAAGAGGTGGAGGAAAGGAAACGATGTGGTAGAAAAAAAAAGTAGGGATAACCGTACCCTGGAGAGGATTGTGAATCTCCCCCACATTTGTGAAATGGGTTTTGTTTCACAAAGAGTGGACTGCAGATGCACAGTGCTTCAACAACCACTACGCACAGACATGCAAGACATGGGTTTCAGCTGTCGCATTCCTTGTGTCAAGCCAGTCTGAGACAGTGCGAGAAGCGTCTCGCCTGGGCTAAAGACAAAAACCGGACTGGACTCCTGCTAAGTGGTGCAAAGTTATGTTGTCTTATTAAAGTAAATTTTGCTTGTGCTTTGGAAATCAAGGTTCCAGAGTCCCGAGGAGCACAGAATGCATGTTGCTTGAGTGCCAAAGTTACCAGTATCTGGTTTAAGGACCATGGTATCCCTGTTCTCAACTGGCCAGCAAACTTGCCTGACCTTAACCCTATAGAAAATCTATGGGATATTGTGAAGAGGAAGATGCGATAGGCCAGACGCAACAATGCAGAAGAGCTGAAGGCCACCCTCAATCTCATAACACCTGAGCAGTGCCAAAGACTGATTGACTCCATGCCACACCGCAGTGCTGCAGTAATTCAGGCAAATGCTGTACATGCTCCTACTTTTCATGTTCATACTTTTCAGTTGGTCAACATTTTTAGAAATCTTTTTTGTATCGGTGTGAAGTGATATTCTAAAACTGAGAGACCATTTTAAGGCCTTTGCAGGTGTTTTGAGTTAATTAGCTGATTACAGTGTGGCACCAGGTGTCTTCAATATTGAACCTTTCCACAATATTGTAATTTTCTGAGATACTGTATTTGGGATTTTCATTAGTTATCAGTTATAATCATCAAAAGTATAGAAATAAACATTTAAAATACCAGGCTGTGTGTAATGAATGAATATAATATACAAGTCTCACTTTTTTAACAGAATTACTGATATAAATCAACTTTTTCCATGATATTCTAATTATATGACCAGCACCTGTATGCAAGTACATGTATGTATGTGTGTGCATGCATGTTTGTGTGTGTGTGTGTGTGTGTGTGTGTGTGTGTGTTCACACACTGATCCTGACCAACGCTCACCTCGATGTTGTCCTGCCCGTAGAGCTCCAGGGCCTTCTCCTCCGACAGGCCACAGCAGCCGTACTCCAGGGGGGTGAACACAGTGGTGGGGACGTTCACGTAGTCACACTGCAGCAGGGAGGACATGCTGATTAAAGGGGGCCATTCAAGAGTACAGCTAGGACATATACAGAGGCCCAGACGCAGTCCTGATGGCTCACTTTTACACAGGATGTTACAAGGAGGAAAAAACCAACTACACATCAGGGATTGGGAGGGGAAAACCTTGTATTACTAGATACTGGTAAAGTCAATATCAATAGTTTTATTTTACATGCAGAAGCTCTCTAATTTCACCTCCATTGTTGGTCAGTGCAAAGATTATATACACAAAAATGGATAGTTCCTATCCTTTCAGGACCTTTTTTAAAAAAAAAAATGACAACACAGATAAGCTCTATTCAGCATTGCTGAATCACTGTGACTTGTGATTATTGCACCCTGCACTGTATTGAGAGTTGCTTAGTGATTTCCATCCCCAGTAAAACCCATAAATTAAGTTTATTATATTAAGAACAAAAACTCCTTTGACCAGCCATTACTTGCAGCGATTCAATTATGGACTTCAAAGTGGCCATCAGGGGAATCAATACTAACGGCATGAACAGCAGAAATGATGCCATTAATCCGCTGAGAAGGACAGTTAAGTCACACTAATGACTGGTTGTGTGTGTGTGTGTGTGTGTGTGTGTGCATGCACTATGAAAATGGGACTGACCTTTAGGCTGGATCCAGCATACAGCCTGTGTGCCAATAGGCCATGGTGACAACAGTGAGAGTCACACTAATGACTGGGGTGTGTGTGTGTGTGTGTGTGTGTGAGAGAGAGAGAGAAAGAGCGAGAGAGAGAGAGAGAGAAAAAGAGAGAGAATGTGTGTGTGTGTGTGTGTGTGTGAGAGAGAGAAAGAGTGCGTGTGTGTGAGAAAGAGTGTGTGTGTGTGTGTATATGTGTGTGTGTGTGTGTGAGAGAGAGAGAGAGAGAGAGGGTGTATGTGTGTTTATGAGAGAGAGAGACAAAGAGAGAAAGAGAGAGACTGAGTGAGTGAGTGAGTGAGCGAGCTAGCGAGTTGGGAAGGGGGGACTGACCTTCAGGGTGCCCCCTGCGTACAGCCTGCGGGCCAGCAGCCTCCCCGCCTGGATGGCCACGGGCGTGAGCTCCCACTTGCCCTCCAGGATGTCGCCGATGGCGTAGATGTGAGGCACGTTGGTCTGCTCCTCGTCGTTCACCGGGACCTTCCCGCTCCTGCCGGAGACAGAACGAGCCACAGGGGTTGGAATTTGGGAATTTGGGAGGAAGAGGAGGAGCCTGTTCTCTGGCTGAGATGCTTTGCTTATGGTGTTTTTGTGTGAAGCTTGTATAATTCTTGTATAATTGTATAATGCTTGTATAATTCTGTCCCCTGTGTAGGAAGTGTGTGTGTCTGTAGTGTCCCTGCTCTGGGAAACTTACTTAGGCACATGCTTCTCCTTGTATGTATAAAGGTAGTCGTCTGCTTACTCTGTGTTCCTCTACACCTCTGTGAGCTTATGTCCTCCTTTTTGTAAGTCGCTTTGGATAAAAGCATCTGCCGAGTGTAATGTAATGTAATGTAATATAAAAAGTTTAGGGTAAAGGGACGTCTATGCAAACAATGCTGTGGTTTCCTGTGTTCTCCAGTGTGGAGATTAGCCAGCAGGCTTGACACAGTCACACATTAGTTTCACCAAAGAAAGATGCGCTGTTCCATAACCCATCAGGACCATCCACACATGGGGATGCTATCGATGAGAGGGGGCTTTGTCTGCCATTGTAAGCCAGCTGTACTGCTGGTGAGGTCAGTGATGAAGGGTCTGAAGCAGCGTCTTCCATTTTAAAAAGTATAGTCAGTCTCTGGTCTCCACTTTCGTTTACATTTCTTAATTCTGCTGTGGCATGCACAGGGCACGCCGAATGAGTGGTGGTGGGGGTGGGGTGGTGTTTAAGAGAGTGAGTGATTTTGTGTTTGTGTACATTAGCATGCTGTAATGCTTAATCGTCACTGATCACAAGATCCCTGCACTGTAGCTCAAAGCACCGTTTACCCTCTATGACTGCAAAATCATGCTGCATACAGTACTACATACAGTAGGAAAACAGGACTTATAACGCATATATGGATACATCTCTGAAGCAGCTACACAAAACAGAAGACAAAGTGACATGAACGTTTCACAAGCAGACTAAAGGAATCATTTGTGTATATCGTTTGTGTATCTGGCCCATGACTTGGCCCAAAATGGCTTCTTTCCTGGGCCAGTACTAGACACTAGCATGATTTATCTGTTAAAATAAAACTCCATGGCAGTTTATGATTCTGCTGACAAACACACTAAAAAAAACACAACTGTGTTTGGGACTGTAACCTCCTTGACAAAAGGTTTAAAAATAAACAGAGGAGTTAAGAGCAGAAACTCTTATTTTGACAAGAAGTCAGAGGGAGGAAAGGAAGGGTGGGTGGGGGGTGAGCCAAAGTCACATGATGGCGTCAGTGATCTTAAGGCCCACGTGCTGCACTAATCACTCCAGGACAAAGCTACATGGACCCCTCTTTTGCACCACCAACACACACACACACACAGACAGACACACACTTTGTTTTTTAAGGAGAGAACGAGCAAAAAGACTGGCCGACACTCACCCACACACACACCCTCTCTAACACTCCAATTTTTTTTTTTAGAGCGATTAGTGTTAAAGCAACCTCAGGTATTTCCTTATCGTTATATATTGGGTATTTTAAGAATCCATAATCATTCATGATCACATCATTATGTGCAGGGACCCGTGTGATCCTGAACTCCAGCATGATTAACAATAAGGTCATTCAAAAATAGCCACCACCTCCTACTGCCGCTGCTGCTTCTTCACTCCAGCATGACTCATCAGGTCTGTGTTTGCCTTTATTATTAGCTAGTCAAGTATATACTTAGTCTGTGTGTGTGTGTGTGTGTGTGTGTGAGTGTGTGTGTGTACATTGCCCCATGCACACATTTGCTTAGTCCTAACAAAGGGAAAGATGAACCTTGCAGGCGGTGCAATCTATCTGCTAAGTTCAGTCAGCGGCCAAGTCTCAATCACCCTCAACTTCCCTGATTAAAATGGGCTCACAGTCACACACACACACACACACTCTTACACACACAGTCACACACACACACACACCCTCTGTGGGTTACAATACTGCTGAATCACCATGACTGAGTCTAGCCCAAGCGTGGCTGTGCTTAAAGGCGTAGTGCCAGCCAGAGCAGGGGAATGAATGAGTCTAAGAGATGGCAAAGAGTATGGAGTGAGGGGGGGGGGGGTGAAGGAGAGGAGAAAAGTGGGAGATTCTTGGTGTGTGTGTGTGTGTGTGGGTGTGTGTGTGTGTGTGTGTGTGTGTGTGTGTAAGTAAAAAAGACAGAAGCAGGCACTTGGAGGAAAGACACTTACTTTGGATTTACTTTCACGCCGACCTTGTCCAGGCCAATCTTGTCCGTGCAGGAATCACGACCCACAGCGATTAGCACCTGAGAGACACAGACAGAGAGAAAGCACTTAAGTATGGAACTTATCCTTAGCCCACCTCTCACACCAAGCTCGTAGACGTACAGAGATTGGTCTGGCAAACCTCCTGTAGACAGGAAGCTCTCACAGGAGGGATTTTTCCAGACCAGGAAGAACTGAGAATAACTAGGGCAGGTTGGCCGGAATGACTTGAATGTGAAATTCAGTAGCGCCACTCACAGGCAGTATGGTGTGGGGGCCCTAGTTCATCCTTTCCAACATTCAAGACTCAGTGTGACAAACACGTTTTCTGTCACATTTCATTCATTTACCACAGCGGTCAATGAGTAGTCAAGCGCCAATGAACAGACAAGACATGGGGAGTGTATATGGTCTGCTTATCACAGGGATTAAAAAACTAAGCTGTCCTTGATATGGGTCTAATCAGCCATTTTATCTTTAATTTTAAAAATAATCTCTGACTGACACCTACCTCTACTTTGCATTTCTATACCTGGCCTCCTAAAACAGTATGGATGTGTGATTTTACACAGAATCAAAGCTTTTTTTTAATAATGCTTATTGTAGACATAGCTTAAGACTGAATATATGAATCAGCAGGTCTGGAGGATGTGCCTAACCTTGCTTACAAAACACCTAACGCCCTGTTTGTTTGGGAATAAAGACGGTGATACATACACAGAGAGCTTGGCTTACGCAGGTGATTCCACAATGCCGTGATGTGCTTTTGTCCAGTTGTGACCAGTGGAAACGTTTACTGAGGACAGCACCTTCACTGTCGCCGTACACTAGAGCCAATAAGGGCACTTCAGGTGTTGAAATCACCCTACAAGATCTCATCGCCCCTCAGGCGTGCAGTACAGCAAAAAGGGTACTTACGGTGTTGAACTCGCCCTCGAAGATCTCATCGCCCTCAGTGGACTTGGCAGTGACCTTTAGGCGGCCAGGTGTGCCCTTTTCCAACTCCTCCACCTGACACACACACACACACACACACACACACACACACACACACACACACACACACACACACACACACACACACACACACACACACACACACACACACACACACACACACAGTTAGAATGGTCAGTTAGAGTAAAATGCGCCACTAAGAGAATGAATGTTACATTTAAGGAAGTTCCTGTGTTTTTTTTTCTTAGCTTCTGGGAGGCCAGCCATGATAAGGTTCACGGCCTTACTTGAATGGCCATTGCATAACACAAGTCGTATGAGATTACTCAACAAATCAAGGCACAGTAATAAACGGGTACTAAAGATGTTGTCGGCACTCTATTGGTAACGGTCCACACACACACACACACACACACACACACACACCTTGACGGGGACAAACTTGCGCAGGAATTTGACCCCGTGTTCCTCCATGTGCTCTCCGGCCCGGTTGGCCATGTCCTGGTCGAAGCCGCGCAGCAGGATGGACCGTACCATCACAGTCACGTCCAGGCCCAGGCCGGCCAGGAACCCCCCGCACTCCAGAGCCACGTAGGACGCCCCGATCACCAGCGTCTTCCCAGGACAGTAGGGCAGGGAGAAGAGGTCATCACTGGAGGACAAAAACAGACACTTAGACTTTTAAAAACCCTTAAAAACTTTTAAAACATAATTTAAGAGCCACTGAGACACAATTACAGAACCCAGCTTAGTGTACCTTACCAGCTGAATAAAATGATAACAAATAAGAAAAAAAACGTCTCATTGTTACCAACAGCCACAAGAGAGAGAGAGAGAGACAGAGAGCGCGAGAGAGAGTGAGTGAGCGAGACAGGGAGAAAAAGAGAGACAGGGGGAAAGAGAGCCCGGGAGAAAGAAAGGCGGGGGGGGGGGGATAAGCCCACTTATTAAACTTCAACCCTCTGTGTTACAGCAAATCACAATGGCTAGACTACTTGCAATGGCTAGGCTACTGTCATAACTTCATTACGACACATTACAGGAAACAGCTTGCCAAATTTCCTGGTTTTTCTTCAGTTAACCAACCCAGGGCAAACAGTGAAAATCGGGAACTCAACCAATCAGTTTCAGGCCACACTTAAAAGGAAGCTATGTAGACATGTAGGTTTGTTTAATCAGGCTGATAATGAATTCCAAGTTACAAAGGAAGAATAGCGAATAGACATCAATAACAGTGCACCAGACATTGCACCATAAATCCTACATACAGTAAAGGTAGGATTCCTTTGCTGCCACAAGGTCATTTGCATGTTTTTAGTACATTCGTGACAATTCAAATGAAATACGAGTCTGTGAGTTTCTGTCCACGGAGTAATGCAAATTATATATTGGACACAAAGGAGGAGTTCTAAACAGCACTAGGCACAAACAGAGGGTTGTCAGGCCAACTTCAACAGAAATACATTATAATATTGAACTTCAGTAAATGCAGTTTGATCAGAGTACATCAGCTGAATGTTTGTTGCCTTTATTCTATGTGAACCAGGAGTTGATAATTTATTACATTAATTTCACATTTGCCAGACCAAATTTCACCAATTTACACATTTTAATACAAATAGTGACAATCTGCATTAGTGTTGTGTTTGACACTACACACAATGTTTTTCATTAGGCTGCAGAAAACAAGGGGATGAGAGATTTAGGCCTAATATCCAAGCTATAATGAATAAATATGCCATTTTAAGTATTAAAAAATAACACAGCAAGTTTAAGCAAACTCGACGTTCACAGACTACACAGGAGTGTGACATAATAATGATGCAGCAAGAGGAAAAGCCCTTGCCACAGAACACACCACCACCACCACACAGCTGTGCCTGACTGTGGTTTTCCTGTGGAACCGACACAAACCAGCCCGATGAAGAGAGCTACAGCAAACACACACTGCTAGCCCTGATATACCACAACAACCTCTGCGCGTCAATAACCACCCTCAACTCCCCAGCCACAGTCACAAAGCGGTGACCTGGTCAGTGTTTGAGAGACCTTTACATTAGTTACAATATTCTAAAAATGTGGGGGTAGTCAAAATGGGGGTAGTCAAAGACAATAATGTTTACTACCAAGCAAACGATTGGCTTAAAGCTCATTTATTGAAGGCAGATTATTTCTATGACAAGCTTGTCAAGTTTCATACAGCACAAAAAGCTCACTAATTTCACTACAATGAATCAAATGTCTACAAAATGACAAATGTGCACACACATACACATGTACATACCTAACCATAAGCGAAAAAGACTCAGTGTGTGTGTGTGTGTGTGTGTGTGTGTGTGTGTGTGTGTGTGTGCGCGCGCATTACATTATTCCAGAGGAGCAGAGAGCCAGCCTGGCCCTACAGTGGTGTTCAGCTAATTGCTGCTAATTGTTTTCTCCATCTCGACTATGTGAGACTACAGACTGTACAGGAAAAGAGACGCTTTTCAGCCAGCACACCCAAGCCCACTAAACAATGTCTCATCCTAACCCTACATTTCAAAATAGAATGTTGAAAAGGAACAAGGCTGCTAACCATACCAGTACAAGAAGTGGAGGATTGCTGTTAAAACAGTCTAAATTCATTTTGACATACACAGATTACTGGCCTAGACATATTTTACTAATAAACACAAAGATAATATAAACAAAACAGGTATTTCTTTTTCGGTCTGTCTTACTCTTTCAACGCAGTGCGTGTGTGTGTGCGTGTGTGTGTGTGTGGTGTGTGTGTGTGTGTGTGTGTGTGTGGTGTGTGTGGTGTGTGTGGTGTGTGTGGTGTGTGTGGTGTGTGTGTGTGTGTGGTTGCTCTTCGCGTGCCTCACCTGGTGATGCAGTACTCCTTGTCCCCTGGGATGCCCAGGTAACGAGGCCGCTCCCCTGTGGCGATGATGAACCTGGCCGCCGTGTGGAACGTCTCCTTGCCTCGCTTGTTAGTGGCCTGTGGGAGATCAGCACAAGGAGGGGGGATTAAAACTAAACGGCATGGACCAACAAAACAAACAAACAAAAACAAACCACTCAAACTAAAAGGACGAAGTGCACTAATTTGACACATTAAGATGAACATGGACACCATCAGATTGGCATAAAATGTTTTGCTAGCAATTTATTTCTTGAGATTTACATTAAAAAAGGCCTTTGAATACAGGTGACTTTACTTAAAACTCCACAACAGAGAGAGTGTGAATTTTGTGGGGGACACTGCTTTTGGGATAAGATGGGGGGGAAAAAATGGGGAAACTACAAACAAAGGAGAGTCATTAGGTTAGTCAGCACATAGGTCAAATTCTTGTACAAGATAAGCCTTATGGTGCAGGTGCACCCCCACCAACCTACACACACACACACACACACACTACACACACACTACACACTACACACTATTTCCAAGTGCTGCCTTACAAGTCTATGATCTTAAAAACGCCTCTTATCCAGTCCAATGCAGACAGCTTATGGTGTTACACCCTCCCAAAAGGGCCAGGGAAACTGCTCATTGACAAATGGCATTTCCCTCCATGCACCACCAGTTAGGAAAACAGTCTGGCCAAAAAATGATTTTTACTCCCTGACAAACTGTCTTCTTGGTGAGAGAAAGTCTTTTAAACAATTTACAGTGTGCTTAGAGGTCATTATCTTCTTGAAAGATGCGGCAACGCCCAGGCACACATTTGTTAGAGTTAAAGCAGCTTTTAAAATCCTTTTTTTTTTTTTAATATCCAGAATTTCCCTTCCAACCCAGACAATTTCTCAGAGTGTACAAATCCATTTCTGGCTTTACTGCAAGTCTTTGGCCTGCCCACACTTTAGCACAGTTGTATGGACATGTCCTGGTTGGCAGCAAGTGACGGGAGAATTCTTCTCCTATTTTCTGCACATCAAGGATATAGAAATGCACCTTGATTTTGTGGGGTTCGATGAACTCTGCGTACGAGTTGACGTAGTTGACGTTCTTGTCCCTCAGGGCCACCCTGTAACCCCAGTTCAGTGAGCCGATGTAGTTGTTCACCGCCGTCTTCATGGTCTCCCAATTATGCTTTACTGTGAAAAAGAGGAAGGGGAAAATTCAGAATGGGTACACAAAAAAACACTAAACCAAAAGGAGAAAAGACTATGGAGAAGTTCTACGGCACAAGTTGTGTGTATGTGTGTGAGGGTGTGTTGAGGATTTATTGCACATTTTGGCTCCAACTTCACTGGTTATGCGTCTAACTGTCTGGTTTCAAGTCATAATGAAGGGCATTCTTCCCCTTTTCCTCAATGAAGAGGATCCTGCAATCCTGTCCACAATTATATACTTCCCCTATGCTTCTATGCAAGGAACAAAGTTTGTCAATCCTAACTCCCACAGACTAGACACCATCTACAACATCTACAAACCCAGAAGCTGTGTGTTTGAGTAGCCTGCTTATTCAGTGCTGGTGTAAACTGGACCGTCTGTGAGTTAGCGTTTGTGCGTGTCGGCCTACCGGCTTCGTCAAACTCCCAGCCGTACTTGCGGGCGTCCTGCATGGCAGTTCCCAGCAGGGCGGTCTGGTGCATCAGCTTCTTGGGGATGCAGCCCACATTCACACAGGTGCCCCCCAGACCTGCCGGAGCAAGGCAAGAGAGCAAAGGGGGATATTTTAACCAACAAATGCTGAAGGATCTGCCTCGGAGTCACTACAAGGTTATGGAGGTCATAGTTCACTGAAACATCATCACTCCACTGACCCCAGGTGGTGCCCTTTGGTGTGGGAACGACGTAGTCCAGCACCATCACCTTCTTGCCCAAAACGGCCGCTTCCTGAGTAACATGACAAGGTGCCAAAGGTCAACATCCATTGAGCTCTACAGATTACATGATGATTATTTCCTGCTTATTTGTTTGTTTACTTCCTGAGTGGGAGTGAAGAGTGAGGGCCCCCCTTTCTTACCTTTGAGCAGGCCAGGCCTCCAGACCCTCCACCGATGACGATGAGGTCGTAGTCGTACGTCTCGTTCTCTCCGCTGAGCAGCTGTTGCAGAAGGCCGTCTCTGTGGGCCTATGGCACAAGTGGGGGTTACCATGGCGATCGCGACCTCCGTTCCCATTGTAATCAAGGGGCAATAAATAGCCCAGGCCATTAAGAGGACGAACCCATCCAAACACTCATGCATTATTCAGGTCAATCGTGCCCCCCAAAACATCTCAAACTTCAAAGAGCGAGTTTTTTTGTAAATCGGCGCGTGGGTTTTAGGAGTAATGTGGCAGACACACAGGCATTGGCAGACACAGTTGTACCAACCTGAGGCTGCAACAAATACTCATGTTTAAAGTATATTAATCTATTTGAAGTTTCCTCATGAACCCCTTAGTTGTGTTGATCAGTAATAAAATGAAAAACTAGCCTAGGGTAAAAAAAAAAAAAAAAAAAAGATTTCAAAGGTATCTCCCAAATCCAAACAGGACATTCTTAATCGTCTTGTTTTTCAACACCTGTATGATTTTTAAGTTTACTTGTATCAGTGGAATTGAGGTAAGTCCTAGTCAGAAACTATCAATACCAATAGTTGTCAAACATGTCATAGCAGAAAATTACCAGGCAAATCCTTTACTTGTTACAGCTTTGTACTGGTATGGTTCATCTGCCATAGCCATTTTAAGCAAATGATCCAGTTGCTTCATACGTTTTATCAAGTACTCCGATAAAAAACATTTTTAAATGGTTAGTCTTGGCCGCCTGATGACATGCTTAAGATTCCTCTCTTCATAAAAAGGAAAAGAACGAGCGTGTTGTTTTTAGTCTCACTTATGAGTGCTGATCTTAACTACTTGACCTGAGGGGGTCCACTCAACCTTGTGCTACCAGAGCGCTCCCTGCATCTCACCCAGGCTGAAGAGGGCCTTATTACATCAGGATAACCCAGTGTAATCAGGCTGACTATTCAACGCATGATAAATAACCAGTGAACATCTTAGGCTGGTCTTCGTGTTTCGTTTTGACTTTATGATGATAGCCATTTTAATGACCAATCTGATATTTTGCCATTATAGAGAAAAGAGCACCATCTTACTTTTCCAGAACTGTCAGTACTTGTCACTATAAAAAACACACATCCTTGGGTGCTTCTCAGACTGTGCAATGACTTGACAGAACAGGGTGTGTGTGTGTGTGTGTGTGTGTGTGAGAGAGAGATAAGTTTACCTGCATGGTTTTGTCACAGCCTCCTACGTGAGTCTTATTAATGAAGACATTTGGGACTGTTTTCTGGCCAGTCATCTCCAACAGCACATCCTGATAGTTGGAGCCATCCTCTGGGGAAAACAAAACCAAAGCCATTTCATATCAGTACTGCACAAAACCAAAGCCATTTCAGTGAGTACTGCACAAGGAAGGGAAACAGGGGGAAAAAAATCCAGTACCGGAAACGAACGCAAGGAATAGCCTGTATAAACAGTCTTCTTAATGCTTGATCTATACATTTACAAAGTTCTCAATCCATGTTTAATGTCAAAGCCATTGTTTAAATGTCAAGGCCATTGTTATACTATCAAGGAAGTGTGGAACTTTGAACTTTTGAATAGTTTGAAAATAGCAACGTCTTTAAGCTCCCTCTAAACGCTAAAAAAAATGAAATCGGTCATGCAACAGATCAAAGTAGTATTGCTCCTCGGCAAACATACCAACTCCTTATCATGTTTTAACATCCCCAAAGTTCATTTTACACAGAATTTCTCCGTTACAATTATTTTAGCAAGCTTTCATCAGATGTGGTGGTGGCGTCTGCCACATCCTGTGTTGAGGAGATAAGTTACTGGACGTGGAGACAAAACCCTACTGCACTACTAAATATGCCGCATTCACTATAAAAGCTCCTCTCTGCTACCTGCACAGATAGGTGTGGTGTTCAGGTAAATGCACAGATAGACAGGAAGATAAGATGATGGGCTCATGTTACAACAAGGTAGGCAAGCTGGGGTGGAGCTCTACCTCCGAGCAGGCACCTTTACTCAGCTGCCCAGCTGCCTCTGTGAGCTCAGGGCTCAGGGACCACACACCACAGACGACACAATACATCACAAAGGAAGTCAACTAATGACAGGCTCAAGGTCTGAGGAAGGGTAGGGGGGGGGGCGAAATCAGCCAGCTAGATAAACTGCCAGTGGAAGAAGATGCTGCCTGTCTTTTGTGAAATGCTGATCTTTAAAAGTAAAAGGGGGAAATGAATGGGGGAAAAAGGAGGAAAGAAAAATAAATGTGTCATTTTAAGGCAGAAGAGCAAACTAAGTCTTACTTAGACTACTCTTAAAGTTCTGAAAAGCAGGAGGTCCTGTGAGATATATGGGCAGATAAGGGGTGTGTGTGTGTGTGTGTGTGTGTGTGTGTGTGTGTGTGTGTGTGTGTGTGTGTGTGTGTGTGTGTGTGTGTGGAGGAGGGGCAGTGTTAGGGGGACTGTCAGAGGTGGAACGCTGCCAAGTTGAATTGTGGGAGTGACTCAGCAGGTTCGAGAACATCCCTGGCGGAAATGAGGGCACGTCTGACCGTGCATTCTTAGGAGTAAAACATTAACACCAGCACACGGGTGAATGCGATCAATGTTCAGGGCTGTGACGACACAGCGAGCACAGTTACGCACACCCACCTGCTACCACAATGTTACCAGATGACACTGGATATGTCAAAATAGGAGAGGACTTACTAGCAATTAGATGCACTGTCAGTATATCCTAAAAGTCTGAGTGAGTGTGATCCAATTAATTAATCTATCTATCTATCTATCTATCTATCTATCTATCTATCTATCTATCCATCTATCTATCCATCCATCTAGTTTTCTTCTTTAATTACTATATATATAATTATTATTTATTTATTAGGTATATCAGAGTACTTGTTTTCGAATGATTACATTAAATTGTGTTAGTCTTTGTAAGATGTCTCTATACCTTTCTCTAAATTATTTTTTGTCATATTTTGAAAAGTTTAGCTCAGCACTTTTGTTCATAATGTGGTGTTTATGGGTGTTGTATACTGCTAAATAGGATACCCATAGCAATTCAAGAGAAGAGAAACTACCCACAAACATGCTGAAAACAATGCAGTCAGAGTACATAGATGCTTGACACTCACCCATCAAGTCAAGCTCTATGGCGTTGCACTTCACATTGAGCTCCTTGAAGAGATCCTTCACCTTTAAAAAACAAAAGCAAAAGTGGCTTTACATGACCTGATTTCACATACAATAGTGTCCACATTTTAACTTTCATTTCGCACAGCTGAAGGACAACCAGTACTGCTGACAGGTGCTCCTGCTGTACATATCCTTTACATTTATTGACATAATAGAAATCACACAACTGCATATTGCAGGAGTTTCCTGAGCTTTGTCCTAAACCCATGCCATGCAGTCTGTTGTGTGTTCACTCGATTTGTGCCAAAACAGACCCCACAAGCGCCCAACTCCACTGGCATTAATAAACAGGTAGTCTAATTATGGTGGCAGTTTGTCTTTCCTCCGCATAGCCTGCTGTCTGCCTTTGGTCTTGTCTTGCGCTTCCTGATAAACACTGACACTGATGGGGCCTGCCGTCTCTACACTGTTGTTTATGTTGCAAGAGCCATCTGCTCTCTCCCCGTCATCATCACTGTATTCAGTGGACTACACCACAAAAGGTGAAGCAGGCCAGCAATGTCAATGGTCCTTGCCGTTACAACAACTGCCCGAGAAATACTCGTGCGCTTACAGTGTGAAGACAGTCAGACTTACAAACTCACTGTCAAAAGGGAAAACAAAACACCAACAGCAAGGAAACATCTCTGGATTGAAGACAGACATCTAGCATAAACCGTATAAAGTATTAAAATGAAACTTTTATCAAACTTAACAAAAAAATGCAGAAAGTTGATGTGTTTTTTTTAGCAGGCAAAATGATGATGATGATGAGGAGGAGGAGCCTTTGGGCTGGAGTTGCCATGGTATCAACAAGTCTATGGGGGCTACATGATGTGGTCTCCCACAAGACTTTCCTGAAGCCAACAGTTATGAAATTGACTCATCACTGTGTAGGGACTGGTACCGTAGAGAACTATAAATCCGTGTTGACAAAAACTGAGTGGGCTACAACTATTAGCACAGGCCCACTCTCTGTGCACCTGTTGATGTCAGGGAAAAAAAAAAAACTAAATTAACTGAGCCTTAAACCTCAAAACTCATTTTGTACACTGAGGAAGCAAGTCAGCCAAGATGTTACAACAAACTGTCTTCAACTTCTCTCAGTGAAAGACAGGAGTGCTGCGCCAGAGATGTAAAACGTCTCTGGCTGCGCTTCCGCCTTCTTGATTGCAGCTCACTATCAATATGATGAAAGAGTTGACGTCGTGACCGCATAACTACTACTACGCCGGGAAACAGAGCAAACTTCGCTGTTAACTCAACTTTCCCGGCAGGACACAGACGTACCATTTAAAAAAGTCAAACTTCGGGCATCATTTACACGTTACTACCTACAAGCTGATCAAGCAACGACGTTACCCGGCCAATGCAAGAACTTACCACCAACTTATCATCGACTACAGATTTAGTTTAAAAACCTTTTCCCGGCTAATTCCAATATAGACACATACAGGAAAATGTTAGCGAATGTTATAACAAGTTCACTCGTTTTTCCACAAAGCAGGAGCGCTAAACAAATTTAAAACGAGCTCACTCTGATAGGCAAAAGTCAATGTGTAGTCTGTGTTATGCAGTTCATGCCAATACTATTGTCTAACGTCGCGGGAAAAAATAGCATGAACACGGGACCGGCCAAAGTACCAGTCACAAGGAATGCACTACCTGGAGCTTGAAACATGCAATTGAGCAACACCAATACTCAGCGATCGAAAAGTACAACGAATAACTTTACATACCTTGACACAATAAGGACAATAACTTTTGCTGAAAACCAACACTGGGTTGGAATCAATCAGCAGTTGTATTCGGGTTTTAAGTTCTGCCCGACCGGTGTCATTCTCGATGGGAGGCATGATTTAGCAGAGAGCTGCTAGCTGCTTTGGTTCCCTTCAACTCCTGCTGCTAGCGAACTACCGAATCGACTGGTTAACTGTTTTAACAGATCAAACGATTAAAACGAGAGAGCAACAGACTGTCTTACAACTAGACCTCAACAAATTACACCAGCGACACAAAAGTCTGAGAGCGTTAACTACTGTACGCAAAATGACAGCGGTATCCCAAGTGTCCTCATTTTGCCTCCACTTCAGCCGGTGTCTGCTTGCCCCGCGAAATAGGCTGCGTAAATGCAGAGGGGGCATATAAAGAATATGAGACTGTCCATCTAAATGCCTGATCATAAAAAGTTTAAGAATTAAGTTATTTCCGAGGGGTAGGGTGTTAAAATAAATAACAATATGAAACCAAAGTAATTATCACACGTTATATAAATAGAGGAAATCTTTTATCAATACGTGTAATTATTTTACATGATTTTACAAAAGACCAATCGGCAAAAACTACAGACAGCTATATATACTTATTCCATTACATATGTCGACATCTTGTGGTGTACAAAGAAAACTGCAGAAAATTCGAACATGTACTTCTATTGCTTTTATTACAAGTTTACTACAATCTATTATGTTTAAAATATACATTTTAAAGAAATTAGCCCAATGTCTTTGTTAAGAATATGGTGTGTTTATTGTCATTTGTTTATAGCCTAACTTTACAGATGAGGAAATTGTCTTGGTGCATGTGCATTACAGACATGACAGATAAGATAAAGGATAAAGAGCAAGTAGCCTACAGAAGCTATAGAATTTTAAATTAATAATATACAAGTACCTAATATCAGACGAAGACTATAAACATGTAGATATACAGGCATCAACATATTGACATATAGCCATATGTTTACAAGTGTAATATTGTGCAGTGAGCAAATGGTGGGGAGAGGGGTTAAGCTACATTAAGGAGTCTGACTGTAAAGGTGAAAAAAGTCTTCTTGTGGCGTGAGGTTTTGGTCCTGATGGACCTTAGCCCCCTGCCAGAGAGGAATGGCTCCAAAAGGTCATCACCAGGGTGTGGGGGTCAGCAACAATCTTCTCTCTGCCTCAATGTCCTGTAGGCATACAAATCTTGCAGACAGGGCAGATTGCAACCAATCACCTTCTCTGCTGAGCATATGACAGGCCGCAGCCTGCTTACATAAATAAGTTAGGGTGCCTTCAATGATGTGTTGACTGATAATTGATTTTTAAAATAAACTAATTCAAAATAAAGTCTTCTCAAAATAAAGATTTCTAGGATATAACAATAACAGACATTTTAGGCTGTCTACGTAATTTGGTGCGTGTGCATAAGTTGGTATACGATTTAATGCCTGAAAATATATGCTCTCTGGATGAGCGGTGACATACCAGTAATCATAAAGCTTCTTGAGTCAGTCCTGCAGCAACATAAAGTCTGACAAAGTAGTGACATTGAATAAAATATCAAACACGAACAATGTGCAAGCTTGAGGGATTCAAAGAATGTCATTATGAGCCTGGCTTAAATATAAGTAACTCTACTAAATAATAAAAGAAACCAAAAAATGAATTTGATGGCAACATTGTGTTATAAAGTTATTATTTACCCCGAGACACGTTATTACATTGTGTACTTGAATACATGCCTTAGGTAAATCATCCAGCCACTTGGTCACTGCATCTTATTATTTGATAGACCTACACTATATATTGTAATATCTTGTGAATTAGAAAAACACAACTTTTACAAATACAGCCAGAAACAAGAAGATACCGCAGTGGAGGGGGCATGTTTTCATCATCCACAAGGGGATGCAAGTGTGCCATGGATATTTGTAGATAAATAACCTTCAACATGAGGAATAAGGAGTCCCAATTTTCTTTCTTGTGCTCAGTGTGCTCAGTGACAGGATGTATTCAGTAACATAAGTGTACAGAATAGCTGTATCTGTACTCACAAATGTGGCTAAAAGTAACATGTAGTCATACACACCAACAGACACTTTTTTAGATGTTTGTCAGCAGGCTGATTGTGTTGTATGGAAATGTAAACAGCTCAGCAACTTTTCAATCAGATTTTTGCCTCAAACACCTACAACAAATTAATTTTTTCAGTCATGCTGAGTTGCACGGTTTACTTGTGTTTTCCAACCTACTTTGTGGCCGTAAAGTTTCATTTATATCCTGAAATACTATTACCTGTGCCCCAGTTTCCAGTGCGTCATTAAAATCAATGGCTTAGTTCCTTCTGAAGTGATTTGACCCCGCCCAACTGTAGCCTGAAAATGCTGAACATGGTGATCTTCTTTAAAAACTGTGATGAAATTGTTTGTGAACGAAATGGGAAAAAAAAGTAAGGAAATAACTTATTGGCCTTTATGTGTGTGTGAGAAAAATGTAAATTCCTGGATCTGCCACAGGGTATGACTCATCACAGGAGGCTGTTATTCGGGCTTGTTGTCTCTCGGTCTCATTCATATTCTGACTTAGCAGTGCAGCAAGTGTAATTGCGTGATTGGTAATGATGAATGCTGTGGCATGCAGATAGCACTGTGTTGCTTTCAGACACCACTTGATATTTTCATCATATTTTGCTCTCCCTGCTGAGCTGCGTGTGCCTGGATGTGGGGTGACGCTATGCATGGTAATGATGTGGAGTCTGGGATTTGCCTCCTCTTCATCATTTCAAGGGCCACTTGTACTGACGTGTAAATTTGCTGGGGTAGAGAAAATAGTACTGCTATGAACACAGACTATGACAGACTTTTACTGGCAACATTTGTTTGTCTGTCTTTGGAAATGATTATTGTACAGTTCAGCAGTTTCATGTTAAGGGTGTAGTTATTGTGACTTCCTAGACTTTGCTGAGTCAAATGACAGCACAGTGATGCCTATAAGTTACACACTCACTCTCTCTAGGTTGTTCTTGACAACCCTAAGTCTCAAAATGGACTTTGGTTAATCATGCAAGGCAAATAAAAAAACTGAATTTATCTGAGCTACATTTGTATTTCACATTAGTAGGCACAGTTCCAGGTTTCAACTAGTATGGCAAATAGGACCTGAAACATTGTCGGAGGTTGGCATCCATGTTCTGTGTGACAGACAGTTAAGACAATAATATCGATTTCCCTCAGCAATATACAGAATTATAATGCAATTTGGCCCATTGTTCCACATGTAGAAGTGCTGCTCCGAGTGGTTGAATGACCACTCATTGGAGCCTATAATTAAGAATGGTGAAAGGGATTCAGAGAAGTACAGACCGGTGAAATACACTTGCACAATACAAGGTGAAATTGCATTCAGGCCTATTTAAAGCAATGGACTGTATCATCAAATATCAAATGAAGAATATTAACATACAGAAGAGAATTTTTCAGGGAGAATAGAACAACCGTATCCAAGGGGAAAAGACCCAATAGGCTTGGTCATTCCAAAACAATATGAGATAAAAAAAAATAGGGATAGAGGTTTTGTACTAAACACAAGTCTTTGTGTTTAAATTTCTATGAATCTGCCACACAAGGCATGATGTCCATAAGGCACTTACTAATTCCCAGATTTGTGTGACTTGCTTCCAGTTGTGCTGAACATTGATAAAAGGTCCATCTCCTGAAATTAGATTTAGAAGCACTTTACTTACTCATTCAAATTGCATGTTTGACGTTCATTGCAGAGAAAATATATTATGATGGTCACGGTTTTCCAAGTGGAAGAAAAACCTTGTAATGATATCCCACCGTTTGCCTTTCACGTCTTGGACTGTTATGATATTCAAGCAGGTGGGTCATGCATTGGGAGTATTATGGATGCCATGGAGCAACTGCCATGGGACATGAGACTGTATTGTAGGTTATTAATTTACCTCTAAGGGTGTTGCAGTGTGGGCTAAAAGAAGAGCTCAACTTTAAAATTATTAAGTTTTATCACCTTGGCTATTGGTTCCTGAAATTCAGAACTTAGTGGCAATAGAGTGAAATACATAAATCTGATGAAGTGCATTAGAGTTCAACCAAGGGTAAGAAAACAGAAATAATCCACATGATGTTGCATCCTGCAATATCACGCAAGGTCAAAGTAGTTCTTTACCAATACAGAGCAAAAGCCCAGCATGGGCTGTCGTCTCTTAACAATCAACAGAAAACATTTAGCACCTGTTACACTGGTTGAATAAAGATTTCCCCCCCGGCTCAAAACAAAAGGATATTACTTGACAACTAGAAGATATTAGTTAGAATTACTACACATTATTTGTTTTATCACAGCTTCAGTGGGACCCTCAGTGTTTATGTGTTCACAGTTTTAATTTCATTTTTACTAAGGAGAGTATATTAGTGGAGTGTTTCAAATGGTAGAACAACTTCTCAGCATAAGTCATCTGCGACAATGAAAGAAAAACAGTCTGGCAAGAGGATGCATGGCACCACACTGCGAAGGTGTGACAATCTACAGCATCTATCATTTAAACTATAGGCTAATATTGATTAAAATACCTTTAATGCAGTCATTGCCGTTTACACTAATAGTACACATGTGCTTGTATACATTTGCACGAGGTTGCCATTTCCCCTGATGGTTCATTAGGTGAAGATGAAACCTCTTTAGCACAAAGCCTCTTCTGAAAAAGGAAATGTGTTGTGAATGTGTTGATTCATTTTCGTCATCCGTATCACTTAATATATGTGGTTAAAAAAAATCACACATCTGCTTCTTAAGCATGGATTATTTCCCATAAGGCTTATATTGCAGTGGAACAGTGCTTTCGCCAGAGGGAATTTTTCTCCAAAGCCAAATGAGCTACAGTCCAATTAGGAGCTATTTAATAAATTACGACGGAAAGTCTTAGTAACCGAGGAGGCACTAAGATGAAGCTCCTGTTTACAAAGCACACAGCTCAGCGGGAGGTAACCAGAAGACAGAGCAAAGCTATGCTAATTGCAATCCCCAAAAGGTGAACATGTGTGCTTTCGTAAAAGATGCAATTTCTGCCACAAGGAATTCTTGTTTCACTGCACTCACAGTGCCGTTTGAAGCACTGATAATCTGATTCTTTGCCAGCGTGAAGAGGTGAAATATAGTTCTCTAGAAGAGTTCTCTGTGTGTCTGTGTTTCTCCTGTTGTCTTGCTCATCTGGAGTATGTATCCTACATCACTGTCTAAGCTGAAAGTGTCTTGTCAAGTCTGCTGCCAAAAATACAGCCTCAGCACATTCACTCAGTACCACTGTGCCACTGATGGAGGTGGAGTAAGAAAATGCAATGGTAGTCTTTGTAGGACCTTTCTCCCCGTCAGCTGGTGTAAAATATAGGTAAGCAGGTCAGTAGCCGGCCAAAACCGTTGTAACACGGTTGGGCCACGCCCCATGTTTTCTGACTGCCTTGCCCAGGCACTAGTTGGTGGCAAAAGCAGGCCATGTAGAGAGCGATTCCTCGCCTTACAAAAATCTCTGGCCAAGAGGGTCTTCTTTGGCCTGGCGGCGGCATCAAGGTGAAGGGCGGGGTGTCATTTAAGCAAAGATAGCTGGACAGAAGTTATTTGATATCGAATCTGGTTGCTGTTTTTTATCTTGAAATACAACGTGGATGGTAGATGGTAAGACATTTTTGGGCCGCAGATGAAGTAGGCTCTGCTTACTGCCTGAGCGAGTTGATAGATGCGAGTTGAAGTGTGCTTGGTCATCGGACATGCATGAGTAGGTGGTAGACTATTCAAGAAACTGGTGTTGAATAAAACTGCACCTATAACATCTGGTGAATTTTTTTTTTTTTTTTTAATGCATGAAATTAGGTAGCCTTGGGCTAAGCCATTCCAAACGTTTGGCATGTTCACTTATGTTGCTTGTGTTGTTCCACATTAAAATGGAAGGGGAAACAGAACCATGTTATGTTTTTATTTGTTTAAAGTATTATGGTGCCATTAGTGCCATTAAGCATAGCAGTTTAACGTGGGCTACAGGTACTAGATTTTACCAAGTAGGCTAGACACTGGGCCAAAGGTGGTAGACAGGTAGAGCAAGATATTTGTACACTCACTCCGGTATGGAGACAGATGAGCTACTAAGTGAGCTAAAAGTCAGCAGAGTATTTTTTGAAGTATCGGGAGTGGGGTTTACTAACATTCTATGCTTTTCTATGCTATCCCCCTTTTCACCCCCACCCAAACAGACCCACAGCAACCACTACTTCACCCCCACGAGCAGTCTAACGGCAGTCACCTGCTACAATTCACCCAATCAACGTCCCGACTACCACCCACCCCCAGTCTACCACAGCCCCGGCAGAAGGGCTTCCCTAGGGGACGCGGTTCTGCCTGAGGTTTCTTCCTTCTTTTTTTTTTCCCGGTTTGATTCAACCACATACAATTCAGGGAGTTTTTCCTCACCCCTGTTGCCCCAACGGACTTTTGCATGTGGGTATTCACACCCTATTCCGACATGTCATTAGTTAGACATCCCACTATTCAGACATCCCACTATTCAGACATCCCACTACTCAGACATCCCGCTATTCAGACACTTTTTAGTACCGCTATTCCGACAGTTTTTTTTTCACAGTTAATGATGGACAGCTGCTCTCACGAAGTGGAGCGGAGCCGACAGCGCTTTTAATTACGGCGATGATTGGCGGGTAGACGGTGTAAGACTCTAGGCAGAGATGGCCTCATTTTTGTTTAGTTGGCAGAGCAGCAACATGCGCATGCAAGGTGAGCATGGTGTCAATGTCTTAATGGAAAGACAGACATCCACATCCACTTGTTCATAAATAGCAATGCGTAATGCCTCCAAAAACAGGGAGATCCATGGTGATACCATAAGAAATGTTTAGAGATCTGAAGGAAACCTCTCACCTTTCAAAAAAAACAAACAAACAAACAAACAAAATAAGACTAGGGGGTGTTCACCTAGCGAACTAAATTATGCTACACTAGTATTCACTTTAAACTGGTAAACGGAAAAAACAGAATAACGACTCGATATTTTGTTTTCTCGTTTTTGTGTATGGTCCCCAATGAAGCAGCGCACGGGGTTGTTTGATTAATTGGGTTCAGCTGGTTCAGAAAGTAGGCCTACTTAAATCCTACATTGAGTTTTGTTTAATAAGCACACTATTTATCAATATATATGCATATATTATTGTTAAACATGGCAGCGAAAAAGAAAGTCCTACGACATAACGAGCATCAACTCACTCACAAATGGTCACCTCCCGATGTGCCTTCTTTGTGAACGTGTTTTCGAATGAGGCAATGAAACACGAAACGAGCACCTGACCAAGATACACACTGCAAGGCATCAGAGGATAGCCCACGTTTTTTTTCCCCTAAGCCCTAAAGGAGCATTAGCCTATTCAAAGCGCAACATTGTTACCTTGTTTTGTCGGAAGGGAAGTCAAACACAGAGCGAGTTGGTGTTATCACGCATTTCACTTTTAATTGCGAAATCGGGATCACCGTTAATTTTTGGAGAAATACTTGTTCTTCCTGTCAATGAAGAGGTCCAGTGCTGCAGAGCAAGATCCAGCATCGGTGTTGAGGGCCATGCCACTCAGCAATGTGGCACGGAGGATCAAGGAGATGGCATCGGATACTGAGGAACAGTTGTGTAAATGTCTGCGTCAGTATCCATTCAGCATACAGCTGGATGAAACGACTACTGCAGACAACAACGCTATGCTGATGTGACAGACATAGGCCCTACGAGGGGAAACGATTCTTTAATTTGAGTTTTATTGCGCGTACAGTGCATAGGCTAACTCCTTGTTAATTGAGCGCACCTATCCCGTTTACTCCTGCTGCTGTACGTGTCTGTCGCTGCTGCTTATCTATACGTTGTATTGATATTAAAAGCAAAAGAAAAGAGGAAAAAAATCCCTTGCCTGCTGTCACACGGACCAGTTTTCCTTTCCCTAACTTAAATCCGAAAAACTAGTTAACAGGGACTTTGACTACAGTCGGTTTTGCCTCCAGGGCAGGCCTTGGTTTTCAGCGTCACAATAAAACTATTCATGTCGGAAAAGCGGAATGTTTCAAAAATAGCAACATGCCCCTACTCCGACAATGGAAAAAAAAATTGTCGGAATAATGATATGTTTTAAAAAAAATGATAATGTCGCTACTCCGACAATTGGACGCTAATGTCTGACTAATGACATGTCTGAATAGCGACATGTAACCTTGCATGTGCTCACGCAAGAGCCTGCATCAAAGGGGCATTGCGTTGTTGTGGCTAATGCTGTTTTGTTTGTAACCTTGCCAAACTGTGAAGCACTTTGAGCTGCATCTTGTATGTATGAACTGTGCTATACAAGTAAAGGTTATTATTATTATTATTATGCTGAGCTGTGCTAGCTGGCATCCATTGCACATATAGCATTGGTGGACGTGGTGCTTTGCAGGTATTGTTTTTGTAGCACAACTTTCTACAGGTAACACTAGAGGCATAGCATTTGTACACAAATACTGTTAATGTGCATGGTAAGAGGCAAGACTCAGTGGCCATGCCTGTGTTATGGTGACCGCCAACATTGGCTTCGTTTAGGAAGTGTTTTGCTGGTAGGTAACTAACAGTCTACAGAATTTATAAACTCACATTGTTTACCAACTTTCACAGTTAGTTTATCAGAGTTTAGCTTTCTCACGTAAAGATTCTTTGGATTTAATGCAGCAGGTAGTAGCTCATTGGAAGGGTGAGAAAAAAAAACCAAGTTGAGCTTGGCTAATGTTTTCCATATGTCTCTAATGTACAGCTATATCTGTCAATTTTGCCATGCGGCCACAAGCACTAGGCCACAAAATGTTCAGAACAAAGATGCCAACTTCTGTCCTTTTCCCCTTTTTTATAAAGGGCGATTACTCAGAAGTGGAGACACATTTACAGTCACATCTGAAAAACTATATAGGACATTGAGGGTGACCCTGCGGAGGAAATGATCAAAGCCCACAACTCAATAATCACAAGGTCTGACTCTTGGACACGGGCCTAGAGTGAGATGTTGAAGCAATGGTAAATCTGAACCAAGTGTTTTTCCTCACAGTATGGGTTTCTTGTGTAATCATCGTTTCCTTTTAGATTGCAAACTGTTGTTTCAACATTACCAAGGCTGCAAATGCACATGTACGTTACATTTATTACATTGTACATAGTCTGTGGAATCATGTTTTCTGACTGTATACTTTTATGCTGCCTACACAAAGTGTGTTTTATGAATGTTTTCAAATAAAGGGCATTGCCACCATAGCTGTGGATGCATATGAGGTGGCAACATGGCTTCCTCCGTATGAGGCCTCTCCCATGGCTGAAATGAGTAGTAATGTAACAGAGCTTGTACCTCAGCTTTAACCTTATGTTCAAGTTCATCTTTGACTTTCATCTTGGCTTTGGTGATGGCTGCTACCTAGAAATCTTAAGTTTTTTTTATTTTTATAGAAAGCTGACTACTGGTTCCCTCTGTTTATATCCAACTCTGGGTCTTACAGCAGTAACAGTCTATTTTTCTATTTAAAGCAATTTACATGTTTACACCCTTAAAATACAGTATGTCTTTTTGAAGACCACCAAAATACCGCTTTGAGAACCCAAGAACGTAGATGCAATCATTTTTGGGTTTTTGGAAGTATGGTAGTTCTGTTTTGGACCACACTTCCTTTTTGTTTTGTTTTTTCCTTTTTGTTCTGCATTTATTGTTCCTCCCTTTCATATGTTCCATATCTCCCTACTACTTCCATGTCACATTTTAGCCCAGGAAAGCCCCATTGTTAAACCATGCTCTTGGGGCTCAAGGTGGGCATGTGTAGTCATGGTACAGATTCAGCAATTCCTAAACAGGGCTCAAAGAGCACAGACCTCCACCAAGCAATTCCCCCACACTCCCCACCCCCCAATATTCTGTGTGCGAGTTCTGTTTTTGCTAAACGCTTGGATTACCTACGTACCTGCCAGGCTTTAAAATTAATAAAGTAGGCACAATACTAGCCTGGGCACGCCCATACTTCCTGTGCCGCTGCATTTGAATTTCGCTTGCAAAGTCAGTCTGGCCAAGCTCCCATTCAACACCGTTTCTACATTAACAGAGAAACTGGGACCAATGAAAATCTAGCATTTCAAAAAGGCAATGACGCGGTAGTTTAGCGACCGGAAATCTACCTCAGTCACTGTCAACATGGCGAATGTGGAGCAACGGCAAGATTTCAATGCAGCTGTAGCTGCTGTTTTGGAAGATGGGTGAACATGTTAGCCAACGAAGTCTACAAAGAAAATCTCCTTGGCATTGTTGTCGACGAGGTTCATCTGACTTATAAATTGGAAGTGTTGCCAAGTCAACCCAGTTTACAGTATGTAAATAGCAGAACAACACAGAAATATCTTGCAAAGTTGTGGAGCTATTTAATTGACAAAATAGCTGCACGTTACATTGTCAGCGATAGCATATGGAATTTCGAGCTTTTGTGCAGTTACGTTTTTGTTTACTCATATGCACGTTACTATTCTTTGTCTTATACATGGACAATAATGTGATTGGTCGAAGCTTCGTCCAGTAGCAAACACAGGCATTTCACACACGTGGGTTAAGCCCGCCCTCTGAGAAATGGGTTTACAACACAGCTTGGCCAGACCAATGTTCACAGAGCATTGATAAGTCGCGTTAGCAGCTAGCACAATACCCCCTTTGGAATATACAGTACATTGTGGTTCAGTTTAAGCAACAGGACCAAAGGCCTGGTGGAGAAGACAACAAAAGTTCAGAAGGTAACCATTACCAACCACACAATTATGACAGCTATTGCTTACCATACAGATGGTTAAATAATGTCCCATCATTACTTGTTCATTATGTATGCCAACAGTTGGAAGTAACTTTTTACTTTTAACAGCACAATGCACACGATATTGAAATAATCTGCACAAAAATGACCTTGATGGCAGATTCAGCACCCAGGCCAACTTCCACATTTTAAAGAGAGACCCACTTCTCCTCAGACAGCTGGATTTTAATGAGCTGCAGTGAGCTTCGGTCTTGTAGAGATTTGCGATTTGTTAAACAGGAATTTTCACAATACTTACAATTATTACCATCAGGAGGTTTGTCAGCAAAAAAGCCAGCACAGGCTTGTTGGTCTGATATTTGGTCAGCAATGGGCTGAAGCTTCATGCAACTGTGTTACTAAGTCCAACCTTAAATACAATACTTGCAGGACCTCATAACATAAAAGAGACAACACTTTAGACAGGAAAAACTTGTGATTTTACTGGTTTTTAGATTTGTTTGTTTAAACAGCACAACAAGCAAAACTGTCAGCCAAAAACCCAGGGTGGTCACAATAGAAGAAAAGAAAACACAAAGAGAAAAATAACCTTCCGCTTTCTTACTTAGGTGGAAAACAACTTGCCTAACTCCCGTGCCCCACGCACAATACACAGTAGAGGCAAATAAAGCAGTGGTCTTCCGCGGTCCACTTACTTACCTATACTAAACTCGTGACACTAAAAAAGTGTAGAAAGTAACCACCCAGGATAATCGTAAGAGAGAGGTGAATTAACAAATGTTATAATTAAAGAATAACTAAATATTTACAAAACACAGACACAAGTAACAGCTGTGCAAATGTGCCAGTGATTGCGCTGGTTGAAAGGGGCGCCGTCTTGACAAGAGGCGGACTTTATAGTGGGATGGGCCAGAACCAATCAAGTCCACATACTCCACCTATGGAATAAACAGGGAACAGCAACAAGGCAAACGGCACAAACATTAGTGCAATTTAAAACATTTAGCCAACACCAAACCCAGCAGCATGTAACAAACTGACATCGACGTATGTAAAATCATGGGCCCAGTGTCGACAGCTCTTTCACCCGCAGGAACATTTTTCACCCATCTGTGGCCACAGAATGATTGGGGAAAGGTAGAAGATCCTGCGGTGCTGGTGTAATCTTCTCTATGTGCAGGAACAATGTGGAAGATATAGTGCATGGCTCGCAACAGCTTGTCTACATGTTGTGAATCCTGGCTTTATGTCATTGTGGAGGGTGTGCAAGCCACAGCTGCCAACACTGATGAGTTGTGCATCCCGATAAAGCTCTGAACGTTTGTGCTGAAGGAGCTCACTCTTTTTAAAATTGACATTTGGGCCATCCATATTGACAGACAGGGGTGAGTTGCTTGAACTCTGTTAACAGCCCACTTAACTAAGCCAGATGTCTTATGCTACGTGACCTAATGTTCAAAGTGCAAAGCAGTTAAATGTTGATACATGTGTAGGTAATTGCATCTCTGCTGTTGAATAAACCCACAAAGAAAAAAACTATCTGGATTGTAAACATGTATTGTAATCCTTAGTAGAAACAACGGAGATGTGTGAAGAGCAGGAGCAGGTTGACTCCGAAAGCTCGAGCAGCACCCCTATGCCTGGTAAGTTCATAAATATGCCGTCAGTCTGCACCAACCACTGCTACTTCATGTTTACGGCTACCCACGTCAGGACCTGTGGTAACTTTAATACCATTTATTTTTTCAGGGACAAGTGGCCAGCAACCCAGACGAAGGCAAGGGAACCAAGACTCCATAGGGCAACTGTGCCAGGAGGTGGCGGAGAGCAGGGCCCTTCTGCTGCAGGAGCTGAGGGAGAGCGGGCAGTACCTCAGGGAGCTTACTAGCATAATGAGGGAAAGCCGAGAAGACCATAATAGAAATATGGCAACTCTTCTCGAAGGCCTCAACAACTTGAGGCAACCGGCAAGCAACCAACATCCGTCACCAATATCAACCCCACTCGTCCTACTACCTCCCACGGTCTCCATCCCCATCTTGCACCCGGCAGCAGGCCCTCACCTCACAAGCCGGTGGCTACTAGGGCCATCATTCCTTCGCGAGGCCAGCAAGGCCCATCTTCCACCGTTTTTAGACTCTTACACCCACACTCATTGCACAGGGCACTTTTTGTGCACTTTACACAACACTTTGAAGACTTTGAAACACTTTTATAGCTTTTTTATAATTTATACTTCAGATAGCTATAGGAAGGTTCGCACTCAAATAGTCAGCAAGTGCATCTCTGATCCTCTGTCCAGCTCCATTGTCTGGGGTGTTAGAGGCACGGACACCTGGCTGTGGTGTGGCAGATTCAAACACACCGGCATCAGCAGTCCAGGTGGGATTTAAACTCTCCTTCTCATCTTTGCACAAGTTGTGCAACGCACAACATGTTGCGATCATGTATGTATGATGAATGTAAAATGAATGTCACTGTGCTTCATCAGCACTCTCCAGCGTGCTTTCAGTCTCCCGAAGTTGATCTCGATTGTGGTCCTTGCAGAGCTGAGGTACACATTAAATGACTGTTGCTCAGGGGTGATGCGTGATGAAAGGGTACACTCATTCATCAGCCAGTCCATGAGTGGATAGGCTGGATCCCCCAAAAGGAAATCGTTGATGGTAACGCTGTTGATTTCTCTTGGGCCCTGAGGGGAAAAGACAAGATGGGGTGTCAGTGAACCACTACAACAGTTTCAATAAATGTTGCATGCGATGGTAGTCTATGCAGTGATTACATTAAGGATTCTGGAAAAAAAGCTTCAGGTACAGTGCAGACACATGAGTGGAGGTGTCATGGGTTACAAACATAAGCATATACAGTAAGACACCTGTCCTGAGGTGAATAGAAGGACTTCCTTTTGGTAGCAGATGTGCTTGCTTAAATAACTGTGACTGCCTAAAGATGTTTGCATCATGGGCACTTCCAGCCGGTTTGCAGCAGCCAACCTAGAAATAATAATAACAGCGTTAACAGTGACGATACATATGTCACTGCACCACAGGCAGACAGGGGCCACACACGCAAAATGTTCATTTGTTTTAAACCTCTTTAAGTTAACTTACCAGTACTTGTTTTCCACCACAGCTTGGAAGACATACGAAGGCCATCCTTTGCGATTAACGTCTCTGTACCCATCTGTTGGTGGTAGCACGGGGATGTGGGTACCATCGATGCAACCGATGATCTGGGGGACGTGGAACTTTTGCTGGAATCGGCGTGCTATAGCGATGGCTTCCTCGGCAGTGGGCATTCTGATGATGTCGTCTATGAACCCAGGTTGTGCTGCCTGCTGAATACAGGGCTAAAGTATTAGGTGTAGCTCATGATGGTTTAGCGGGGCACTTGGGAATAGCGAAGACTCTTGAATTTAAACCGATTGGGACATCCAAGTAAAAATCTCAGTAAAAATGAGAGGTATATCATTTTGAGGTGTGCTCTTAAAAGTGAGTAGAACGTCAAACAATGATAAACTGGATCTTGGAAAACTGGCTTTAGAAGTAACTTTTTGGTCAAACTATGTAGATGGCGAACTAAAATATATTAAAAATGTTTTTTTTTAAAACTGGTTAAGGTCAACCCAGGAGGTTAAAAACCTTTATTGTAAATTTATTTTACCAATTTGGTGCACCAATACACATTTTAACTGACAATGGCAGAAGATTTGTCAACAAGGTTAAGGTGTTTTAATTTGACATCATTAATGAATTTAATAGTTGTTGCCACTCCTAATTTTGTTCCATTGACTTTACATTTAGATAAATTAGTCTTTGCAAGATAGTTGGGCATCAAAAGACGTTTGTGTCCTATACTACCCCAAACAAATGGGCTGGTGAAAAGACTTAATCGTCATAGTATGTATGTCTAAAGAAGAGAAGTCTAAAGATATAATACTTTTCTACAACGTAAAGTAGGCAGTGTACAGCTTATACAACAGTGCAAATTTGCTGTTCCCTTAAAATAACTCAACACACAACGATTAACATCTAAACCACTGTCAACAAAAGTGAGTACACCCCTACGTGAAAATGTCCAAATTGTGCCCAATTAGCCATTTTTCCTCCCTGGTGTCATGTGATCCATTAGTGTTACAAGGTCTCAGGTGTAAATGGGTAGAAGTTGTGTTAAATTTGGTGTCATCACTCTCACACTCTCTCATACTGGTCATGGAAAAGAACTCTGAGGATTTAAAAAAGAAAATTGTTGCTTTACATGAAGATGGCCTAGGTTATAAGAAGATTGCCAACACCCTGAAACTGAGCTGCAACACAGTGGCCAAGACCATACAGCGCTTCAAGAGGACAGGCTCTACTAAGAACAAGCCTTGCCATGGTTGACCAAAGAAGTTGAGTGCATGTGCTCAGCATTATATCCGGAGGCTGCATCTTCAAAATAACCGTAGGAGTGCTGCCAGCATTGCTTAACTTAATATACTTAATATAGGCTTCCAAGGCCTTTTCGGTCATTTTTTCAAATTCGTGTTTTTCTTCTTGCTCGTCCATGTTAAGTAAACCATCGACTTTCTTACAGTTTCACATTCGTATTAGTTAGCTTACCACGTTGCAGCTGTTTGCTGTATTCCACTTAGCCATTCAACAGGAAGATGTACTTTTACAGCTTGAGTTAGCGATCAGTAGCACGGTCAATCCAGAGTAACATTCAATTTACAGTCGATGTTTTCCTTTCTTAAGACAATACTTAAGTGCATGAAACATCCCCTTACTTTCGTTGTCTTTATCCAGGCAGTCCTTTCCAAATCTAATAATCCTTGAAGCACGTGTTTTTTGACTGAAAATGTAGTCTATCAAAGCTTTAGCTTGACGCTCAGCAACCTCCCTGGTCTGAAAAACATTCTACAAGTGCAGCATTTCACATCACACCTGTGTTTTATCTTCAAGTAGCAAAGGACGGTCGCACTATAACCCCCTAGCCAATGGCCTCGATGCCAGGTTTATCATGTGATTTATGAGGGCGTTTTTAGATAGCAAATTGGTGGCAAATTGGTGGCTGCCGAGATATGACGTTTCACGTCGTCGGTACTTAAATACCGACTTTTGAATGAGCCCGGCCGTCTGCAATAAGTTAATTACAAAGTGTAAGAATTATTTCAAACGGCCCGATGGAACCTGACCCAAATATCATTAAATATGTTTCTGACTGTCGCATCAGTGGTGTGTGTGTAAACAACAACGCAATGCATCAGCCCTTAATCACCCCATTAAGCTGTTTTATTGGGCTAATAGTCTGGTCCTAAGAGCCCTCTGATGCAAAATTTGCAGGATAAAATAACTAACTGACTAGACAGACAAGACAAGAAAGGATGCTTAGAGAGTTTTGGTTGGATTATTGTGTAGGGCACTACTTAACAGCCCAACCCCCTTCCACACCCACTATTAACAATAATGTAGGTCATACTCATGTTAGGCCTTGAAATCATCATAACTTAACATGGCTCGAGGCTCCCCTGGTTTATAAAATGCTTTATAAATGCATTAAGGTTATGCTAACTAATAAAGTCCACACTGGCCAAATATCAGGCTTTCACTTTCAATTGAGTTGATGTTCCTTCATCCAATCCAAAAATGCATTAGTAAAACAGTGTAAAATGAGAATCCAGCCTACAAATAGGAAGTTAAACAAGTTCACACAACAAAAGCATTTGAACAATGTTTATTTTTTTTAATGAAATATGAAGAAAAATATGCTTAATGAAAAAATAAACATTATTTAGATGCTCTGAATGGACCATATTATTAAATCAATTATTAAAACATGCCTGACCGGCTGTGTAAAAGAGTTCAAACCAGGCGACCCCACTCTCCACCGGCTTTGACTCCACACCATCTTGAGTGTGTTGTAAGGGAAGCCGCACATATAATAATGACATCCCTGCCAGTGGGAGGAATGCCCGGCCTGTTGGTTAACCATCGACTTCTCCCTCCCGCCCTCTCCTCTTCTCCCCCTTCCCCTTCACCCCTCTTGGAATCGAAGCTGTCGTCTATGCAGGCACTTGCTGCATGGTCGATACCTTGTTACCACGGAGAAATCAATTATCTCGATAAAGCGGGAGGGGAAGGCAGCAATAATGAAGGAGGATCCCTCCTTCCCCCGATGATAGCGGCCGCCATTAAATATGAATCTATCAGGGGCTCTGCTGTGCCGCAGCCGCTGCATCGAGAGCCTCTCCAAACGTTCTCCTTTGGTTTCCAAAGTGTCTTTCCATCGGCCATTATTTCCCTGCCCTATCTGCTGTTAATTGTCGGCTGTAAATCGTTGAGGCCCTGCTCCTTCTTCAGGTCCGTGTGTGCTGGGAGATTGTGATCTACTACATTCCTGCTCAGTGTCCACCTCCCAGTGGAACACTGCTGTGGATAAAGAAAGAAGGTATTGTGCTTTTTTTTCTCCAGCACTATATGTGGTATGGGATTTCTCAGTGCAGCAGGCAGTAACCAACATAGAGATGGGGTTTATGGCCAGGGTTTGACCACCATAAGACAGACATCGGTTAGAGTGGTCATAGGGTGAAAGTCAATTGAATAGCGGTATCATGACAAAAATGGTGATATTTTGGATAAGGGTCTCTGTGATGCCCTGGAGTGTCTAAGTACTAAGTACACACACACACACACACACACACACACACACACACACACACACACACACACACACACACCAACATGATACCTCTACACTACTACTGGACCATATTATATGTTTAGTCTTTAGACTAGTGGGGGACAAACATCAGAGGCCTGAAACTGTCTTCAGACTCCTCTCTGCTACTAGTATCAAATTAGCTACTGAGGTGCCATATTAGCATAACTGCTGCCTCAGAAAACAAAGCCGAGTCCAAAATATCTACCTGTTATACAGTGGACTATATAGGAAGTAAGATATTTTGTAGCTTTGTAATTTTTATTTACTGCATGAAGTCTCTAACACAGAGAAAATGCAGGGTACAAGAGCAGTACACAGCATATACTGACATATACCATGATGCATAGCATCCTTATTATAAATGTGTTTTACAGGAGGCATTTTAGTTGGGCCAGTTAGTCAAGCTGATGTTTACAATCTATCATAAGCTATCTTCCCCTGAACCCTAGTTGCTTTGCCATATAGCAAAGCCTATATTTTGAATAACTGAGTAGGTGGATAAGTGGATATGGACATCTCAATTACTTTTTTTGCAGAGCGCTACATTTAGAACCAAGAGGAAGGGGGAGAGAACCATGGCATATTACACACAGGCAGATATATTCCCATACTCAAAAGAGAGTGAATGGCTAATATCACCAAATAATGAACAAATTGAACATTTACAATATGTACAGACGGTATTATCCATTTGATGTGGTGTATTAATTTTGCGATTAGATGAGTCCAACTTCAGTCAGTGAAACTGGTCAAACTTGTTTAATATTCTAAGTATTCATGTTATTTATTCATCAATTCCAGAGCCCATAGCTGTTGATTGGTGAGTGTCCTTTCTATCAAGTCAATTACCAAAGGCCCCTGTGAAGTCTCACTGACCTTCATGTCTTCTTTTCTATTAGCATCTTCACTCATTATCTGCAAAGAGCTGTTTTGAAGGCTTGACTAATGGATGCCTGACAGACAGACACACATGGGCCACACACACACACACACACACACACACACACACACACACACACACACACACACACACACACACACACACACACACACACACACAAACAGAGAGAGAGAGAGAGAGAGAGAGAACGTCAAATCTGCAAATGAGGGAGAGGAAACATCACTGGTGCAGAAAGCTCCCGAGACAGATGCACACATTCTCCTGGTGGAGCTCCTACATGTACCAAGGCACTTAGCAGCCTGTTGTGTTCAATGCCAAATTGTGCAGAATAAACAGATTTGCTGTGCAGCTGGTGCACTGATTTCCCCCATTTCCCAGTCACTATCTCCACCTTTCCATTATCAGCAAACCAAGACAAATCTCCTTCCTTGCTCCTTCAGAATAAAAACAAGTTTGCAAATAAGATGGTTAAAAAAAGTAAGAACCGGGGCTGTGTATCACTGACTACTATGTGTTAACAGAGTGTGGAAGAGAAAGATTGAGAAGAGGGAGAAGATGATGTTTTTATTCAAGACTGTAAGATAGCCAGCAGTGCTGTGCTTAAAGACAATCCATGCAATAATTTCTATAACAACACTGTGTAATTTGTTCAATAACATTTGTAAAACAATTTATAAGTCACCACTTTTCATATCATCTTCCAAATGAGCTTGAATAGCCAACTTTCTGGCATCAATATGCCAACAAGCATCATTTAGCACATTAGCAGGCATTTATCAGTGCCAAATGGGCTGTTGGCAGTGTTTGCAAGGTTTTTCCGCCTTTGAGGTAGTTTTACACTACAATTTAGTTAGGTTTCTTTAAATAGTCTCCAAAACAAAACAAGATTAGGCCTTTTTTCATTCTTCAGCACACTTTTTATGTCAGTGTTGCATGGGTTTGTTCAAAGGGTGATCTTGACATTGACATATCACAGCCCATACCTGTGCTTAGCCTTCCACCATCTTACCTGTGAACCTTTTACAAAGCAATTAACCTTCACCAATTCAGTCACAGTCATTTCCTTTTTTATACGTATGATTACAAATTAATATTTTTAACTATACTTGGGAACTTTTACAGTCAAGCATGATGGATATTTGAAGAGAACAAAAGAAGAGACTATTGTTGTTGGACCTTTCTCTGGTGTTGTTTGTGTTCCATGTACATCTACATACTATATACATACAAGGTTTCTGAAATTTACCAGAAGGTTGTGTTTGCTTACATTTCTGGAGAAATACAGCTTGTTTTGTCTTACTGAGTTGTTGTCCTAAGCTGAATGGTGCACCGGGGCTCAAAATATTGACTGATGTTGACAGCTTTCCAACACAAAAATAAAACATCCACTAGTCAGACATGGTAATGCAACTGTTCCATTATAACTGTTTGCTTGTACTGTTTGTTGTTTCTTTTCCATTGTAAATTGCACTCTCTTTCTCTCTCCCTCTCACAGAAAATAATAACTCATCAAAGACGGTTAGTCTGATTCATTTGTCATGGTAAGATTGATGAGACTGAGTTGTGTCCACCCACAGCCTACACACACACACACACACACACACACACACACACACCACAGAGAGGGAGAGAGAGAGAGAGAGAGAGAGAGAGAAAGAAAGAGAGAGACACATGCCTTCCACCTTCAAAACAGGTAATTCTAAAAGGAAAGCAGAATTATCAGTAAAGTTAGGCTGTTTTGCCTCCACAACTCTGGGCGTTCACTTTTTGTTGTGGCTCACTACTTAGAGTGCTCATTCAGAATAAAGGCCAGTAATGAGATGGAGGAAGCATGTAATCTTCCCAAATAACACAGCCTCTCCTGCCGCTCCTGAAAGAGACTGGAGACAGCTGCTGCCTCAAACACTAATCTAAAACTAAAGTGTGAAGAGGAAGAAAACACTTCTATTTACATGGATCTACTTTATTACTTCAGACAAAGGATGTAAACACACACACACATACACACACACAAGCGATGTAAACACACACACACACACACACATACACACACACACACACACAAGTTCTATCCCTTTTCTCATCAGTAAAATGTTGCTATCCTTAATGATGACCATATTGGGAAATTTTAATAATTCTACAAATGTGTTAAAAATTCTAGGGCTCTCAGTTATGAATATCTATGTAATGTATATTTATGAGGATCTAAGGGATGCTGTTGGTTATTTTACTTACTTTAGTCACACTTTGTGCTGTCCCAATTTTTTCCAGGTATCTGTAGTCACTTACCCTCACACACACAAACACAGACACACATAAGCAGGCATGCACTCACAAACACACATACACACACACACACACACACACACACACTTGTCTATTGACAAAGGGAAAAAATAAGTGAGGATTAGAAAGATTTTTGCTTGTTTGTTTTCTTCTGTGGTCCATCAGGAAATGCACTCAAACCCTTTTTTCTCACAATGCTGGCAGGAAAAACAGCAAAACAAGACAGTGACCAGCAAATTTAATGGAAGTTAGTCTGCAAGGGGCCCCGCTCTGAATGTATTTTTTACTGACATCATGGTGATTCAGTGGCAAACAAATGCTTGCTTCATGGGGCCTTGTATTTTAGCACTGCTGCTGGGAGCTCTCCGTGGGGTTTCTGATCTCCATCTTCTCCCTTCCATCTTGCTTCCTTTTAGCTTTTTTATCGTAAACAATATTTATTTTTCACTGCTTCCTGCCTATCGATGATAAAACTATACCATTAGGAACTTTAGGGGGCAATGGCCAAGTGGGACAGAAAAAGAGTTCTACCAAGAACATATTTGAGAAACAACAAAAAGCTGTAAGTCTGGATGAAATTCCACTGATGAGGAGCAGGAAGAGGACTACAGAGTTACACCACTGAGCTGGGGGTGCTACTAGAAATTTGGGTTCTATGAAAGAACAACTTTTAATATATATTTTAATTTGTATATATTAATGCTGGGCCCATAGAATTGTCTTAACTGTTCTCCCTGACAGAGTCCCTATACAGTGTTCCATAGCATGACTACAGTCATCTCTCCATAATCCCAGCACCTGACCTTTCACCTTTCTTACAACTTGCATGTGGCAAGACAGAACTGCATAAAGAAGAAGAAGGAAAAGAATAAGAATCAGTCTTTTGTTGCCGTGCAGAGTTAAATGAACCTTTTTAAGTCACTTAAAACTGCTCTAACAGTTTTCCTTGCTAAACGAGGAGTAGCCTAATGAGAGAATCTGTTTAACTTTTCTTTTTTTTTCACAGGCCATTGCTAATGGCCACTAACAGCAGACAAAAAAAGCTGCACAGTAATAATAAAGCTTGTCAGAAGTTAGCTACGCCGCACTGAGCAGTGGTGCATTCAAGCAACAGACAAGCGGTCGCAGTGTGTCTAGGTATGCGGGTGAAAGAGGCAACTTCCTGGCATGGAGTTTGGTCCATTAAACTCAATCTAAGCAAGTGGCGAGATCATTAATGAAAGAGCACGGAGGGGAAAAAAGGGGGTGGGGGGGGCCTCTCACTGGGTCACGTCTCCTGTCGGATAACACCACTTCGTTGAGGCAGGCTGTCGTTACTTAACCTTCAACTCCCCTTTTCAAGACTGTGCTCAAACAGCAACAGCCATTGTTTTGGGATTCCAGATGCATGTTAACTAAGCGGTGACCTACTCCCAGCTGTGTGCGTGTGTGTGTGTGTGTTTGTGCACGTGTCTCGGCAGGAGAGCTTTTATGCTATGTGTTTCTAATGTATTCATATGACAAGTCCCTTACTAAATAAGGACAGTGGCAGGTTGCCTCCTGTTAAACTGACAACTTAACTAACCATTGTCACACACAGTCTCCTGGACACACACACACACAAACACACACACACATATTCTCTGTCTGTCTGTCTGTCTGTCTGTCTCTCTCTCTCTCTCTCTCTCTCTCTGTCTGTCTCTCTCATCTTTCTACATATGAATATACAGTATTTCAGCATTTCTATTTGTATTTCCTGCCACTCCTCTTTCAGTTTCCACACAAAACACCCAAGCAACCTTTAGATCAACCTAAAATCAAAAAGGAAAGCCAAACAATGACTTAGGAACTGTTAAGCAACTCAGTTAATGCATAGTGCACAAGAGCTATGTGAGGACCTGAATTTAGGTTAGGGCATGTTTGGAAAAACACAAGCCTTAGATTCTCAGAAATCAGAATCAGATGGATTGAATGACACACACCAAGAACTTTATTAATGTCATTTGCATTACTACTGCTACCACTACTATTACTTCTACTAACAATAATAATATAAAATAGGCATTTGCAGAGTTGCATACAGGTGCCACACAATTCCGAAACCAATTCCCTTCCGAAAAAAGATGGCTGCACCTGGAGCTGTTGATCAAATAAACAACACAAACCCCTGGGTGAATGAATATTCCCTTGTAAGTGCTTGCCAAATTGCAAAGTATGTGCTGTTGTTTATTTGTTCTCCGATTGAAACCTCTCATCACTCTGTTTTTGTGGAAGTAAAAATGGTGGTTGATTTGTCTTTGTCACGGCTGCAATCGTAGCAATTTATCACGAAAATCAAACAGAAACATCAATAGCAGTTTTAACACATTGCATCTCTCATTGTCTAGCCTACACAATAGAGGTATATTTATTTTGTGACTGGGCAAATAATGACTGCAACTTTTCCTAACATCTTATGACAAATTCATAAGTGAACTGTAGACACAGACAGGCAGGCAGAGTCTCTCTCTCGCTCTCTGTCCCACCCTCTTTTTCTCTCATACACACACACATACATACACACACAGTCACACACACACACACACATACTTAGACACACACAGACAAGCATAGACAAAAAAGTCTTTTAAATGTTCATTTATGCTCTACACGGCACATCTTTTCGGTACAAATTACACCTTCATATGGGCTTCTTTACATCATATCTCAGCCACAATGATGATTCTGTTGCCTGCATAATGCACCTGTCGTCCCTTCTTGCTAGTACAAATCAACACTGGGTGGCACTGTTGCTCTCTGCATTGGATTGCACACTCTAGGGGTGCGTTTGGAAACCCTATCATTCTCAATGCCAATCAGCCATCTGTCGTTCTGCTCCCCAAATCTTATTGTTTGCTTGTTTGATCAGAGTGAAATGAACAAAACACCCACTGAAGCAATTGGTTTGAAATGATTGCAAAGTTTAATTTTAGCAGACAGCCCTGCCAGAGCAGAGATCATTAGTAAATATTACATGAGCTCATACTCCCAACATGCATTTTTCATTCACTGACCACCATGTCACTATCGCATTGGCACATCTCTCTCTCTCTCTTTCTCTCTCTCTCTCTCTCTCTCTTATAATCTAATGATTGATCTTGCACACAGATAATAGTTTTATGATCCTCATTATCAAGCGCGGATGGACCAGCACTATCAGATAAGGCGACACGGGAAAGTTGTCATGTGGGCTCACTTTGGTTAATATTACATGGGAAGTGTCATAGATGAGCCATGAAACAGCCCTAATAGATGTTCCTGTCCGACGTAATGTCCCTCTCTGCGGCACCGGCGTCTGTTAAGGAGCAGAAATGGCCAGGTGGACCGCGCTTAAGCGGCCATCTCCGCGACTACCGGCGAGCGCGGGGGGACATGAAAGATGAGAGGTCTCCGACCGTGCGCTTGAGAGGAGAGGGGAAGAGTGGAGAGGAGAGTGTGGGAGGAACCTATCCTAGCCTTCCCAGGCCAACCACTTGTCAAACATTTTCACAGTATTAGTAGCAAGTGGCTATATGTGCTCACATCCTTTGCCAGGGGATTTTGTTAGATAGTACCACGTGGTGTCACGTCGGTTATTTAATGTCCTTATGCACACATGTTGCATTCCATCACGTCAAATGTACGATCTCCTCATGGCTTGGTAAATGGTAGCCTACATTTTATAGACGCGCATGCAGTATAGGTATTGGCAATGATATAGGGGGTTTAATTCAATATATTGAGATACTTCTTGCAAGAGTATTACATTATTGGGCGCTGGGGGCATGCCCACAATTGTGTGAGTCAAATAACCCATTGGTTGTTGAGTGTTAAATCCATTCTAGATATGTGTGCTGTAACATGTAAGGAATTTTTGCTTCAAGAAAAACAATATCTATCTCTCAAAATGTCATTGTCGGCATGTATCACCTGCTGTATCTTCCTACCCTGAATAGTTTTTCTTAAAGTATAGCTAGTTTCCAGTGTTGTCAGTGTACTACATGGCAAGATGGTGAAAGAAGCCTACGCAACACACTGTCATTGCAATATTGTACAATTTAATCTTAAGGAAAGTGTTAGTGTTAAGAAGGCACTATTTATGAATAAAATCAAAGTTTAAAGAGTTTACTTTTTAAATATAATCAGTCTGAATATGCATTTGCTTTTTTACAGTCTCTGTATTTGTTGTGTAATCTGAGCAAATCAATTAGCATTTACATCATCTTGAAAAAATGATAGGCCTACAGTATTCTTTCTTTCTTTCTTTCTTTCTTTGGTGAAAGAAGAGAGTTTTGCACACTGCATAACTTTAAGACAAAAACCTTTGCCAAAACAGTATATTTATTCAAAGACACTAGGTAAAACAAGCAGGTGTTTCAGCCTGGTCGCTTTTGTCAATACTCATGAAGATACTGTTTTTTCTTTCTTTCTTTCTTTCTTTCTTTCTTTCTTTCACACAGACACACAAACACACACACACACACACACACACACACACACACACACGGGCAGCTGTAGGGAGGAGTGGTGTGTCCCTCCAGAGGCAGCTTGACTGGCGGCTGCTGGTGGCTCCCAGTAGGGCTCGTAGCTGTTCACACCACTACAGTTTAAGGCCTCATAGGGACACGCCTCGCTCGCCATTCTTTTTTCTCTCTCCCTCTTCTTTCTCTCTCTCTCTCCTTCTTTCTCTCTCTTTCTTTCGCTCTGTGTCTCTCCTCCACCTCTCCCTCTCTCTATCACACTGCCAAATGGCGCCATGTTCAGACTGACTTTAGACTGAGCACTGCCTACTGAATAATAATTAGCTATTGTGGTGAACGCATGCGTACAGGTGTAAGTGCTTATAATGTGTGTGTGTGTGTGTGTGTGTGTGTGTGTGTGTGTGTGTGTGTGTGTGTGTGTGTGTGTGTGATTGTGTGTGTGATTGTGTGTGTGCTTGATCCTGACCCTGGTAAGGATACACTGCTCTTGCGTACACCTCAAAGCATCGTACCGGGGCCTCAATTACACATGGTACCTTTACACTGGCTCTCTTTGATGCTTTTTGATGTTGGAACCCGGTGCAAGCAGATGAAGGGAAATGAGTGCTGTTGTGCACATAATGCAACAAGAAAGGCTATGGTCATGAGGTGGTTGTTGAAAAGCATCCCTTCCCCTCCCTTCCCCTCCCCTCCTCCTGCTCTGTAAGTATGCATTTGTGTGTGTGTGTGTGTGTATGTGTGTGTGTACACTCTTTACTGTGTGCCTATGTGTGTGTGTGTGTTTGTGTGTAGCCTATGTGATCTCTAAGCGCTCACCCTGTGAACCTCCTGTGCAGGTGAAAGAAAAGTAAAGGCTCCTCCCACCCTCCCTCCACCCACTCTACCTCCATCCTCCCACCGCAAGCTCACATGCATCACCTTACTTCGCTAACTGAACTATGGAGTTGCTTCACCTGACAACCTCATGTACGTCTGTTGAATCTATAAGAAACACACACACATAGACAGAGGCAGAGACACAAACGGAGCCAGAGAAAGAGAGGGAGATAGATGTGTGTGTGTGTGTGTGTGTGTGTGTGTGTGTCTGCCTGTCTGCCTGTCTGTCTGTCTGTATATGTCTGTGTGAGAGTGAATGTCTGTATATCTTTCTGTGTGCCTGTTTGTATCTGTGTGTGTGTTTGCATGCATTCATGCAGACCCAGATCATAGTAGGGCTCAAACATCTGCTTCCTCAGCTGAGTCCAGGAACTGGATGAGTCTGAAAGGAAGGCCAAAAGCTGCCAACAGCACACATACAATAGAGTCCCATAATGTGCACTATCAGTGACAGAGAGAACAAACCCAGTGCAGAAGGCATATAGGCAGGCCAAGCCCTACGGAACAGACCTGTCCCTACCTGGACCCGAGTGAGGACAGTGGTGAGATGCGATAAGCTTTTGACTGTCTAGCTGGGTCACTGCTGTTGGAGTGCTCACAAATAGATTTTTTTTTCCTTTCTCTATCTAAACAGAAAGGTTTTAATTTTATATTTCTGAAGTCAGTGGGCTAAATGAGGTGTTTTGTCAGGGGTCCTTAACAGCACCTCACAGCATTCAAACCCTCAATTTGGGTCAAAGATTAAACATAATATTGCTTTACAACTAAATGTTCAGGGTTGCAAGACTTCAACAAGAGATGTAAAAGACCATGCAGGCAATTACATTGGTTCATTTGCAGCTTTGATGTAGCATGGCTACCTCTCATTGTTGCACCGACCCAGGCACTATGTAGAAGTGAAGTCATTTTTACTATCGTCATAAAGGTGGATAGTATACACACATACACCCACATTGGAGAAGAGAGCTCAATGTAAACTCACACACACACACATTCATAAGCACAGCACACATCATGACACACAGAAGAGTATAGATTAGGAACGTGTGTCTGCAGAAACCAGCATCAGTATGCTGCAGTGTTGTGTGTGATGTGAAGTAAACACAGTGAATGGTCTCCATGCATCATACACAGTGCATACCATTGACTTGTGCACGGCCTTGTACACAGTCATTGGTGCATACTGTAAGCAGGGCAGTGCAGTCTGGAAGCGTGCACCAGGGTACGGTGGCCTTTACTCATTTCCCCATACACAATTGATTATTAGCTATGGGTGCCATCGATCAGCCCCCCCGTGGGGGGGTGAGGGGGACATGCTAGAAAGCGGGACGGAGGACATTAGAATGAATCTGGCGCTCTCTCTCTCTGCTGATGTCACCTGCAGGGACCATCTTTATTTATGAACAGGGTCACAGCCCATTGCCTGCTGTCTCCGTCCGAAAAAAAAAGTGATACGCCTTAATAGAGACCCATTTGCCATAAGACCCGAGCAATTTAGCCCAACGCCGCATAACAGATGGGCCTCTCTTTTCTCCGGCACCCAGCGATAATGCAGGGGTGAGTGAGGGGACGAGCACATGTACTTTATTCCCATCTCACCACTCCAAGGAAGGGGGAGGACGAGGGCTTTTTTATCACTGTGTGTGTGTATGTATGTGTGTGTATGTGTGTGTGTGTGGTGGATGAGGGAAACAGTATGTGTGTGTATGTGTGTGTGTGTGGTGGATGAGGGAAACAAAAAAGGGTGTGTGTGCTTCTCTGAGCACTTTGATCAACATCCCAATAAGATGAAGGATCTGTTTTTCTCCCTTCAGTGGTCACGCAGTATTTTTGTGTTTGTGTGCAAGTCCGGGTGAAAAGAGTTCGAACTACATGTGCATGAAGTCACACGTAATGAGTCACTGTTTGCCAAAAAAGGGCTGTTTGTTTAAAGAAAAGACAGCTTTTGACAAATGCAGAAAAAATGTGGCTTTTAATCCAATCAGAAAATCTTGTTTACAATATTTATTTCCCGTTAGCAACAATATTTCTTCCGTGTCAGAGTTGTGCTCTTCAATACTTTTTAAAATTTCCTTTGCTTAATCTTTCCTCCCAACACAAAACACGGTGTAATTTTGTGGTGATAAAGCCCTGAAAATGAAATTCTTTTTAGAGTTGGGGTGACAAAGAAAATGCATTACACAGATAAGCCAGTGGTAGGCTTGTTTCGGAGCAAGAAGACTTCACATCAAACGAGAAAAAAAAGCTTTTATGTCTTCTAATAAAAGAGGGCTTGTGAGGAAATATGTTTTTCAGACAATACTTTCTACTAATTAAACATTTGTCGATGCGGAGAAGCAGACAAGTGCACACACATGGCAGCAATCAGATGGAGGCAAAGAAGAGAAGAGCAGAGGAGAGGAGAGGGGAGGAAAGGAAAGGAGAGCAGAAGGGAGGAGGAGAGGCATCACTCTTCATCACAGCATATTTTTAAGCCATATCATAGCCCCATCTTCACAAAGTTGGATTCCGCCTGCTTGCCTTCACTGAGACAAGATTAGAGTAGTTTTCACCATTCTCCTCTCTCTCTCTCTCTCTCTCTCTCTCTCTCTCTCTCTCTCTCTTTTCTTCCTGCAGTCTCATCCCTGTATATCTGCAAATGGATGTTATTAGTTACAATGCATGATTTGAAATGAAAATACGGTATGCCATTTTGTTCTACCTTGGAGTGATCCAACATCACATTGTCACAGGTATAGATAAAATATATGGCATTGGTTGCAAGGCATGACAGGCAGTTAGTAGATATGTGAGTGTTCCTGTAATAGCAAGTGACACATCCAACAAACAACAACAGAAATTTGAAGAGATTTAAAAGAGCTCTGAAAAGACTATGTGGAATTATACCACTCACACAAACCAAACTGCTGTGGGATAATATCATTTTATGAGTGCCTAGAAGTCTACTGTGTGGAAGTGTTTGATGAAAGTAATTTAAACAGGATGTAATGGTAAAAATGTGGAGTGATTGATTGGATAATTTGATGGTAAACACAATGCAACAAATCAGTAAACCATGCTTAATTACATACTATATACTGCTATATTATGTTATATTATATTATATTATATTACTATATTATACATACTATACGTACAGAACTACATACTTTTAATAAGCTGTTGATTGAGGAGCTCTGATTGATTACTGTTAGGTATCAGTTTGCTGTAATTTTGCTTACAATCTCAACATGTTAATCTTACACACAAATCAAAGCCCTTTGGAGGCTCAAACAAAACAAACATCACAGCCAAAGTCTGATTCTTCTTATATAGTTTTCTTAGAAGGCAGCAGAGCATCGAGACCTACTTTAAAGAAAATCAAAGAAGCTATAGAAAGTGGTTCCCAGTGTTTCATTGCAAACATAGAATAAACAAGGGTTCAAAGATGAAAAGAGGTTGACAGCTTTGAAAAAGCTTTGTCTCGAGAGAGCGGCACATACAGGAACTACAGAAAGTGAAGCATGCTCTCGCTGAACGTCACTGGGCTTTGTTGTTTAAGATCCTTCTTTCAAGAGTAGAACACGGCTATTGGATCTGCAAGAAAACTTCAAAAGTTTTCAGACCAACTTTCAAGGTTTTTAAGGTTAAATGTGATTGAAATCTACATATTAGTGACATTTAAAGATACAACCAAAATGACACAGCACATAAATAATGAATATCCAGCACAAAATTATTAGAAAGCCAATACAAAGCTAACAATAGCATTGATACTATTTACATGAGACATTGTCAGCTACATTACACAAGACCTGTTAATCAATCAGGAGCTAGTCAGACTTGTGAAAACAAACCCCTCTACTCCCTGCCCTTCCTGTCCATCACTCCCAGACTTGTGTTTGCTGACGTCCTTGAGGCCAGGTGCTGACTTTGAGCCTCTCCTAGTTTCTGATTGGTTGAAGGAAGAAGTCCATTGAGAAACTTGAGAGGCCATATTTCTGGAATGCTGCCCTTTCAGTGACTCTGATGTGTGCTTGCTTGCTCTGAATTGTCTATATGCTTTCCAGTTAAACGCAAACCTTTAAAAGCTAAAACATGTAAAAAAAAAAATCACTAATGTATTCAATCTAATGTGATGTAGGCTTTATTAATACTGTTTGTTATCAGCCTTCGGACCTCTAGGCAGCACTTAACAACACCCACATTGAACTAGTCTAATCAATCTCTCATATGAAATCATTATAGTTATATTATCATTGTATTAGTATTATTATAAGCAGAAGCAATGGTAGTAGTTGATGTTATTGTGGTAGTTTTTAAGGCACAAACATAAATTTGCTATTAGTACTTTGTTTTGGCATGCTTTATTGTAATTCAAATGTATATTGTTGTCACTTCAGTGTTGAAAGTCGCTTTGGACAGAAGCATCAACTAAACACATGTAGAATCTTATCATTTTGATAAAGACTTAATTAAAGAATACATACATATTTAATGCCAGAGAATACCATACATATTTTATGACACAGGTCTGATGTAGTCATACATATGTACATACGTTACCATACGACCAGGTGAATCTCCCATCTGGTGTGTTTATTCTTTTGTATTAATAAATCAAAGAACTTCTGTCTCTGTGCATTTATGTTCAAAAACATACTTAGACTCACCTCCGCCTTCTTCAATGTTATTAAGTATTCATAGTTTCAGTCAAGACCATGTCACCGAATCCATTAACGCCCAAAAGCTCTTCAATTAACACCTGCCTCTTAACAGTTTAATACAGCCTTAACAGAATGACAAAACTTGCTTTAAAACAGCACAGAGAATGAGGTGACAATGACTTGTATTTTTAAAATAAAAAAAAACGTAATTTTTATCTCACATGGTCTGTGAAGAAATCTGCAAGAACTAGGAACTTGTGAAACTTACATTTTAATAATATGACTTAAACATCAGTTTACTAAGTACCAAAAGAGCAAGTGCAAATTGTTTCCTAAATTTAAGCTTATAGAAATTGAATATGTCATCACCTCTTCATGCCTGTCTTTATGTCCGTCTTTATATCCGTGGTAACAGTGCTGTGCTTTAGCATCGAGCCTGTGAAATGTAATGGAGAAATGGCAGCCTTTATTAAATCCACTGTGGTAGAGATGGAGGTCAATAAACCGTAAATGTTGATATATTTCACCAAGTGTTTATCTCAACAATATAAAGCACTCTGGGCTGGCCAGTAAATGCATTTGTGTGGAATACATGATGAATTTTGCCACCGATAGACAGAAGGACATATCTGGGCACTCTATTCTGTAGTGTTTCATGTCTCCTAAGCCCAGTGACTGGAAGACTGGAGTCTGATTTCCAAAAGATCATGAAGTTCATGACGCATAATGGCTGCTGTCCATCACACTGACTTAAGTCCCCCTTCACTGTAAAGTGCTTTAGGTGCTTTGAAATGTATTGTGTGATTGTTGTTGTTGTTTTTTTTTAGCTCCAAATGGTGCTTAGCTACAGTTATACATCTCGTAATCCATCAATTCATAGATGAAATATCTCTATTCTAGTTTTTTTTTTTATTTCTCCTTATTTGACTCTAATTTATATCCACAGTAAATTGGGTCAAATGAGAGCGTTGATATCCTCGTTTTGCATAATGAATATTAATCATGTCAGTTAAGGCTGCTATAAAAATTTCAAAGGAAAATTTATGTGACTGACTGATATTGATTTTTAAAATTGATGACTAAATTACATTGTCTAATGTTGACTTTCAAAGAACTTGAAGAAGGAATTTGCTGTAAGGGTTCTACAAATGAATCATCTCCAGTAGTCCACTCTGGCACCACCTACCACCACCACCACCTTCAGCTGTCCAAACACAACCGTGAAGTTCACTCATGGATAATTTATGTGTGACACTTGCCATGCTTTTTCAGATCACCCTTCACACCTGCCTTTGTCTTACTCTGGAGTTCTCCCACTCCAGGTGCATAGCATTCCACAGTGTAGAGAATGTCATAGATTCTCACCTCTCCCCCACAGCCTCCACTGGCTAAAAATAGGCGCCATAGAGAGAGAGAGAGAGACATACAGCTCATGGTGTGCTCAAGCCGTCCATCATTCTCTTTGCTCACAGTCAGACAGTTTCCAACTAACCAGCCCCAAAAAAACCAACCAAACAAATAAATATACAGAGAGAGGGAGAGAAACACAGGACGGAAATAGTTTCTGTTGGAATCACAGCACAGCACATTAAAGGCAAATACTGTATGTACGGGATAATGTTCTGCGAGGCGGTCATTCTCGTGGGATAAACCACAACCGAGAGATGCAGGACCCTGGCGCAAAGCAGAGGGCTCTTGAATCACTCTGAAGGGGCTTATTTCATGAGAATGACCGCCTAGCTGAACATTATCCTACTTATTATACAGCTCCTTGCCAAAAAAGAAAATAATAATCGAGTTAGAACCTTCAAACAATGTCATATTTTAAATATTTTTTCATGGCCTCCGCTGCTAAAGTAGTTCATCGATGAAACAGAATGTATAAGTGTTGTGTAGCAATGTGTCCAGCTTATTATTATATATATTCCGTTATAATAAGTGAATGGACTACTTGAGGAGTGATATGAAAGAAGCACAAAACCCATTGCCATTCACAGTGGTCATTATAGTTTTTCAGCAATTATTATACAAAAATATTTGACCTCCAAACGTTGGAGTGGCCCATTCAAACTCAATTGGACATTCATCCGCATTCTAAAGAGACGTATAATAAAGACAAAAAATGAGAATAGCCACTCTCTCTCTCCCTCTCTCTCTCTCTCTCTTACACACACACACACACACACTGGCACACACAGTTGTTGATGAAATCTCTTTTACGTTAAACACAGGGTTAAGAAGCTGTCCTTGTTTTAACACAAAGAATAAAAGAAAAAAAATTGAGAGAAACAGCAAACACACATGCAATCATTTTATCCCAAGCTAATAGATGCATTCGAGAACTCAAACATTCATTTCGGGTAGGTAAACACACGGCAATTTGAAACTGTTTATTGAGACGGGGCTATTTGCTGAGTGAGTTTCAGAGGGTGTTATCAGGCAATGGGAAAATATAAGGGCTGGGTGGATGAATAAACTGCAGTGCCTTACTGACACTGAATATCAAGGCCTCCGTCGGCATATTTACCAGTAGTATAGAGCACATTCATTTGCTCAGAGCTAGTCAACAAGATGCTGCCGCATTATGTCCAACACAAAACAGTAATGTTTACATGTCATTAAATGGTGCTGTATACACTAGCCTGTGTCGACTCGATTTTTGTGGAGAGAGAGAGAGAGAGAGAGAGAGAGAGAGAGAGAGAATGTGCAAATAAGTAAGGCTAAAAACAGTGGTTTGTGAAGGAAAGAAAGGAGAAAGCACATATAGCTGTTATCGCCATGTCACCATGGAAACCGAGCAGTCGAGCTCAAGAGCAGGTACAAACATGTCTTTCTATTCTGTTCACACTCTCAAACCAAGTAGGCGTGTTTGCATGTGTATGTATTGACTTCTGTGTGTGTGTGTGTGTGTGTCATGTGTGTGTGCGTCGTGCACATGTTTGCTTCTCATATAACAACTGAAAAACATAATTGAATGAGAAATGTAATTTTGCTCGTTAAAAGCTTGTATAATTAATGTTGGCGCATGTTCGCATGTGTGTGATATCTTTGGAATGGGACCCACGTAGGTGTGTGGATGACAATGTATGCCCTCCCACAAGCAGAATGGAGACTGTTTCTCACGCTTGCATTTTCTTTTTATGCCCCTAGTAGGTGGAATGCATTGCAGGAGGCCCTCCAGTTGAAGGTGTTTTCATCCTTAGATGATTTTACGTAAGAAGCTCCTAGGCCCCCTATTGTCAGAGCAGTGTTCTTGTTTTTAATTTGACTTGATTTTAGATGTTTTTAGATGTTTTTATTTCTCCTTGCATTTTTATTTCTAATTCTGTTTTAAATTGACCTGTTTTTAGATGTTTTACTTTCTTTTCATTGTGAATCTTTATTTTAGATATTTGATGTTTTATTGAATTTTTATTCTTCTTCTTATTATTATTATTATTTTTAACCTCATCTGCTGTTTGTTTGTACTTTTATCAGGACATTGCTGTAAAAGAGCTTGCGCTCAGTCAATCTTCCTGTATAAATAAAGATGATGATGATGATATGTTATGTGCTACATGCCAGTAGCAGTCAGATTGCCTTGAGTTTACTGCATTGCCTTCTTTGTCATGTATTCCTATCCAGAGTGGCTTACATTGAACTAACAGGGACAGACCCCTCAGAGTACCTCGGAGTTAAGCGCATTGCTCAGGGGCATAACAGTGGCAGTCCCTGGGGTCAAGCACACACACTGTTTTAAATTGGAAGCCCAAATATGGAACCAGTACACCACTACCCCGCATGATGTTTGTGTGCATGTGTGTGTGTGTGAAGTGTGTGTGAAGTGTGTGTGAAGTGTGCCACTGAAGTTATGTCCAAACAACAGAAGTGTTCTGCTTATGTATCTGCACATAAGTGTCTGTGTACATGTTAATGTGTTAATGAGTGAGTGGTGTGTGTGTGTGTGTGTGTGTGTGTGTGTGTGTGTGTGTGTGTGTGTGTGTGTGTGTGTGTGTGTGTGTGTGTCTGTGGTGTGTGTGTGTGTGTGTGTGTGTGTGTGTGTGTGTGTATGTGTGTGTGTGTGTATGTGTATGTGTGTGTGTGTGTGTGTGTATGTGTGTGTGTATGCATAGTGTGTGTGTTTGTGTGTGTGTGTGTGTGTGTGTGTTGTTGTTGTTGTTGTCGCGAGAGCCTGTTTAATTATGCTGTTTACAGTAATCCTGTCCTAGCAGCACACCCTGCTGACACAAACAGAGGGAACATGAGCAAGTTTAATCCACGCTCCCCAAACACACCCAGCCAGCCACCAGGCCTTTCATCCCAGCATGCTTCACTCCGCTGCACTGTCTGTGCCAGTGGAGATACACACTCCACACACATTTAGGTCACTGTGACTAGTAATGAGCACAAAGCACTGCAGAAACATGCCGTCGTGAGTCGACAGCCAAGACAAGGGACACGAGACAGTGAGCGTCTTCCTCTGAAAACGACCACGCTTATGTGATATCACACATCTGCTGCTTTAAATCCTCCCCCTGCCGCAAGGGGAGATTTTTGATCAATGCAAACATACGGTGCTAATGAACACAAAGAATTTTGTAAATAGTACAGTACAGTACATGTAAATGCCACAGGCAGGTGATGCCCTTATTTGGGCATCACCCCAGGGAGTGAGCAACAACAGATTGGGCTCTTAGATGGTTTGAGTCCTTGTGGACCAGGCAGGCAGTAGTGTCAGATGTGACCAAATGGTTAAGGAATTGGTCTTGGGATCAGAGGTTTACCTGTTTGATTCCTCTACCACTAGGAACAACGTGGGTGGGGGAATTATTAGTGAAAAGCCTTTCTGCGCCCCCATCTACAGTCTACCTCATGTGAGTAAGGCATCTAACTCCACAGTGCTCCATTTTACTGTAATGACTCTAATAACTAATTCACTGTAATTCACCCTGAATGAGGACATCAGCTAAATGACATGTAATATCATAGATGTAGCCAACAGATTGGTTTCCCATTTCCTATTTAGATGGGTGGAGTTGGAGTTAACGCAGAACTTAGTGCTTCTGTTGCAAGCTGCCACAAGAGTTCTGCTTCCTGCCAAACTGCAGCTGACCATACTTTCAAAGTCAGCCATACCTTTAGAGATAACTCTACTTCTAGAGGCAACTGTATGTTTAGAGGCGGAGCGACCGAACCTTTAGAGGTGATTATACTTTTAGAGGCAGCTATATCTTTAGATGCTACTGTATCTATAGAGGTGACCGTACCTTTACAGGCAGTGCAATCATACCTTTAGAGGTGGAGTGATTATATCTTTACATAAGACCGCACTTTAAGAGGCAACCAAACCTTTAGAGCCGATCCTACTTATATGACTGTCTTTGGAAGCGGCTGTGGCTTCACAGGTGACTGCACCTATTAAGGGCAGTGATGTAGTGGTGGATAAACGCAAGTAAACGGAGTTTACTCACTTCTCAAATTTCAGAAAAAGAGTTTATCCAGCTCTCAACAGAGTTGATCCACCTATCAATACAGTTTATTTACCCTATAATAGAATTTATGTACTAAAAACAATTTCTAACATTCCAAAGTCACACTGTGTCATCTATATGTGCACTAGAGACCATTACAATGCCTTCAGACTGTTCAAATATGTTTTACATGTCTGTTTAAAACATCTTGTGTCGCACCGTGCATCCACCTCACAGTGACCACCAAATTCGTAGTTTACCCACCTCTGATTTTACCACTACACCCCTGATTAAGGGGACAACACCTTCAGAAGGTGCCTGTACCTTTGGAGGCTGGGCAACCATACCTTTAGAGGCAGAGCATATTTTAGGAGGTGATCGAACCGTTAGAGGCCACCCTACTGTTAGAGATGACCATACTTTTAGAGCCAACTGTTCCTTTAGAGGCGATGTACCAACACTCTGCATAGTGCTCATTCAGTGCTTCTGTCAAACGGAGATAAATTAATAGCTATGCTCATCTGTGCTTTTTCTTCTCGCTGTCTTCTTCTCTCCCTCTCTGCCTCCCCCTCTCACCCTCCCCTCTCTTCCTCTATCCCTTCCTCCCTCAGCACTGACCCTTGGAGACTACACATTCGCACCTCGCTCCTCGTTGTTCGCATTTAATGGGGATTTGAAGAGTTGTTAGCGTGGGTTGGGTGTAATTGGTTTAACCTTGGTGTTGTGCGCCTCTGCAGCAGCCTTTCCATTGATTGGATTGGACATGAATCGAGATGCGGCATTAAAAAAATACGGTCCTGCAGACTTGATACAGTTGTGTTTTTTCTCTTTCCCTCTCCACCCACCCCCTCTACTTCTCCAATCTATATTCTCTTAAATCACATTTGAAAAGATGCTGTGGTTTCACTTGCCTCAGTTTGTTAACGGATTAAAGAAAAGATGAAAAGAAACTGTCATTTATTCTCGATTCATGCTAAACACCTTTTAGACACAAACACGATTAGGATCCACACAGATGGCACATTTATGTCCCTTGCTTGGGTTTAAGGAGAGGGCATAGAGGATTCAGGAATTGGCAACTAAAGAAATAGCAACTAAAAGTATGCCTATTGAGAACTATGAAAATAAGAGACCTGACACTTTTAGGCACTTGAACAAGCAAAATATTATGCAACAAACTGAAAAAATATCAATGAACTAAATGATGATGATGATGATGATTACTATTATTGTTATTACATTACATTAGGAACAAGACAAGAAGAATATCAAATAAGGCAGACAACTGGGTAATGTTTTGATCTTGTTATACATATTTTAATTTTATGTAGTCATTCACTGCTTCTCATACTTCATTATTAAACGACAGTGTTATTATTATTAACAAACAACAGTATTATCATTATTAGTAAACGACAGTATTATCATTATTAGTAAACGACAGTATACACATTATGACCAGTGTCTGCAATGTCTGCAGCCCTTTGCACAGGTACCTAAAGTGGTGGGGGTGCTTGGAGCGGTACTCCACCCCCCCTTAAAAAAGTACCATTCTTTGCTGATCGATGCTATGATAAATATTGGTGCAGCGGGCCAGGCTGCACCGGGGTCCAGAGGCAAAGGAAATTAATTGCTCTGACTCCCCACTCCCCTCCTGTGCCCACTGTGCCCCGGCTTTTATTGAGCCCCTCTCCCAGAGTCAACAACCAACAACCCACTCTATTGAATGCCTGTGTAAACAGGAGATTGTGTGATAGTCTTGGGCCCTGACATCTGAAGAGAAATGGATAATCTACTTTCCTTCTCTCTCTCTTTCTCTCTGTCCCTCGTTCTCTCTCTCTCGCACTTGTTCTCTCTATTTCTCTCTCTTTCTCACTCGTTCTCTCTATTTCTCTTTTTCTCTCTCTCTCACTCACTCGTTCTCTCTCTATTTCTCTTTCTCTCTCTCTCTCTCTCTCTGTCTGTGTTCCTATCTTTCTGTTTCTCTGTCACTCACCCCCCCCCCCTTTTTGTATAAGTGTGTTTGCTTTTGTGTATGTGTGTGTGTGTGTGTGTGTGTGTATGTGTTCGGAAGACTTCACCATGAAATGTTCAGACTTACCAAGCTGATTTGAACAACAGCGAGACAAACATGCAATTGAAAAACCCTGTGTGGTATGTTCTGGCCCCTCGCAGATAAAAACACATTTCTCCACCCAAAATGTCAATGTTTCTCAATGAGGCCCATGTTCTGTCTGTGCTCTGTCCTCCACCCGGTTGCTGAAGCTCATTGAAAAACATGGGCTCTGTCGCAGTTTTTGAGCGATTCCCTGCCTCCGTGTGAATCCTGATGTCACACAGGCCTCCGGGCAGCCAGGGCTGCGAAACTGAGGCACTGTCACACACAATGCCTTTTGCGATCCCCTTCGCTGTGTACAAGCACATGTCCAAAGTACAACACGAGCTCACTCCTCAAATCCTGCCAAAGCCTCCCCACGTCTACTTCATGTCGCAAAGCACTCCCTTTGTCCTCACTACATGCTTTCTCTCACTGTCTCTCTCTCTGTCTATTTCTCTCTATTGCTCTGTTTCTCACTCTCCTTCCCTTTCTCTCTTATTCTCTCTTTTCTCTTTCTCCCTCTCAGTGTCTCTCACCCTCTGCAGTAGTTTCATTCTCTCTTTGTTTCTGTCCATCTCTTTCTCCCTCTCTGTCTTCCTCTCTCTGTTTTTTTTTCTATCTCATTCTCTCTCTGTCTCTCTCTCTCTCTCTCTTTTCTCTGTCTGCCCGCCCACCTCTGTCTTTCTCACTTTCTCCACCTCTTTCTCGCTCTTTCACCTTTTTCTTTTTGGCCTGTCTCCACCTCTTTCCTCTTTTTCCGAGAAGAACGCTCAGAGAACATCGAGTCACCTTGAACTCCCCCAGCTCTTCCAGTGGCACGTCGTCGCTTTCTTTCTTTAATTCTGCAGCTTTTTTTTTCTTTCTTTCTTTCTTTTTTTTTGACTCTCTTGGCCCACAACTAGCAGACTACCGACTACCAGGGCGCTTCTGCCCGTATAGCCTACCCTGAGCGTCTGCAGTCAGCAGCCCACGCCTCCGCTCCACCACCGCTCCCAAAGGGCCCTATTACCAGTGACATTCAGCCTGTGTCTAACTCTCCGGCTTATCTCAGTGACAGCACAGAGCGAAAGGGGAGGTGAGAGGGAGAGAAGGAAAGAAAGAAAGAAAGAAAGAAAGAGAGCATGAGGCAGAAAGACAGAGAAATACAGAGAGAGGGAGAGAATGAGAGAGAGAGAGAGAATGAGAGAGAGAGAGAGAGAGAAGTCAGTGAGAAAGAGGGAGAGGGAGAGAAGAGGGAGAAAGAGAGAGGGAATCTGGGGAAAAGAGTAGAAGAAAAAAAGAAGGAGAAAGAGAGAGTGGTCAGTGAGAAGTAGGGGGGGGGGATTTGGAGAGGGAATCAGGAAAAGAGAGAGAGTAAGAGAATAAGAGAGAGAGAGAGAGAGAGAGAGGGAGAGAGATGAGAGAGGGAGAGAGAGAGAATAAGAGAGAGAGAGATGAGAGAGGGAGAGAGAGAGAGAGAGAGAGAGAGAGAGAGAGATGAGAGAGGGAGTGTGAAATGAGGATAGGAAGGCTCCACAGGGTTGGCTGTGCCATGCCACCCGACTCCTTTCAAATGTGGTGGGGTGGACACAGAGTCCTCGTGTTATCCCTGACATCCAGCACAGGGGCACATCAAAACCCAGAGCAGGCTAGCGGCAAGTCCAGAGACACGGCGGCCATTACACACCAGAGATTAGGAGAATAGCCACCCACGTGCCCTCTCTTCCCTCCTCAGCGAGAGCAGGCAGGAACTAATGTCTGCAGCTCATTCCCACAGTATTAATACCCACTGGTGACATAACATGGAGGGTACTTAACAAAGATGTAGTTTCTAACCATGACAACCTTAAACAGGCATTTCATACATGGGATTTTGTTGGAAATATATTCATATACCAACGAATAAGTGTACACAGCAAGTGTTAGCAATGAAGAAACAATGAAGTATGTTATATGGAGAAACGATACCCTTGTTAAGTTGCTTATTTAGTCAAGCAGCAAAAAAGCAGATTAAGTAATACTTGTGGGTAAAATTCAATAAAAGGGGAAAATAGGGTCCGTTAATGAAAACCACTGATCACTTAGGAAAGCAACTCAAGGAGAAAATAATCCAAACAGTGCAGTTAGCACTATTTCAAAAAACTCGACAAAACTGGTTGGCAAAGGACCTTCAAGCGCTGAAAATCCTATTGGACAAAATTTTCCAGCAGCAAAAATAAATAAATAAATAAATAAAAGGGAAAAAGAAGGAAAAAAAAGAAGAAGTCAATCTGAAATGCAGATTGGGTGGGTTCTGTATGGAGACTGGGAAGTGTGGTGGTGGAGTGGGCCTTCTGCAGTAAGGGGATTCAAATAGGACACTTTGCTACTCTAACTCTTGTTAATTGGACATCAAAGAAGCTTGCCTGTACATCTCACTTTCTTTGTGTGTGTGCGTGTAAGTTTGTGTGCATGTGTGCTTGTGTGTCCACACACGTATGTGTGTGTGCCTGTATGTGTGCATGTGCGTGTGTGTGGGCGAGATTAGACATCTGAGGGTATGTTGGCATGAAGGAGAATATATGCCTCCTATCAGATGCTTTGTTCTACACCAGCGTGATTTGGAAGGATATTGTCTCAGCACATACACACCCCCACCCCCCAACCCCCCACCCAAGAGGGAAGGAGAAGAGAGGAATCCGCACTTAAGCCATCTATGCCTCGTTTGGGCTCTTGTTTGTACTTTACTTGCATATCTCGAGGAATTTGTGTTTTTTTGCTTATCTATTTATTTCACTTGTATTTATTTGCCTTTATAAGTGGTTAGCTCTATGTTAGTTGCTGTTTCCATGCTTGATTAATGCCAGCAACTCCCTCAGCACCCTGGACTGCTTTCTGCTACTATGTCTAATAAAAGAAACATACATAATATATATATCTGCCATTGCACAGGGAATGCTACACGGAGAACACATGATTTGTGAAAGGAATTATATAGATAATAGTATGCCCAATACGTAGCATCCCAAATATACCAAAAAAATGTATAATATAATGTACAATGTAGTCTATCTTTTTACCTCTGATATATTGTCTTGAGTTGTACTGTCTGTATCTCACAACGTAAGACTGAGAAAGACCTCTCATCGCCTCCATCTGATTCCTCGTGGTACAGTTAGATATGATCTGGAGGAAGTGCCTTTTATAGTCTGTATGCCACTGCTCACTCCCACTCTCTCTGTCAATGCTCTTTCTGTTCCAGTCATTTTTCGGTGTCTTTTTCTCTCTCTGTCTTTCTCTCTTACTCTGCCGCTCTCGTATTCTCTCTCTCTCTCTCTCTCTCTCTCTCTCTTCCTCTCTCTTCTCTAGAGACAATTATGAAGCTCATTATAAATATACTCTTTAACTGTAGCCTTTTACGCAGCTAATGCCACGGTGGCTCTCATCCTGACCATGCAGAGAAAGACATTTGAGACTCTAAAATAATTATTACCGTTGACGGTAATAATGGTTACTATAATCTTTAAGGCTTTCCATCAGCTTCATTTTACAATTTATTGCATGTCTGGGTGTGAGTGTGTGTGTGTGTGTGTGTGTGTGTGTGTGTCTGTGTGTGTGCGTACGTGCATGTGTGTGCATGTGTGCGTGTGTGCGTAACAGTGAGAAAGCGAGCGTAGAGCAGGGTGTCTGATCTCAAGTTTATTAACTTTATCAAATGTTTCTTAGCCACCTTAGGGAATGAGTGCTTCCTTGTCATCACAGACAGAGATGCTCAAACCATTTCAAACAGCCATCTTTAATTGGCAAAACCAGCACAGGGAAAATCATGGGAAGGAGGGAAAAAAATACCTGTCTAACGGCACCCGCTACAGAGGGGGGAAAAAAAGTGTCATTTCACACCAAGGGAGAGTGCTCACCTTGTGTGTGTGTGTGTGTGTGTGTGTGTGTGTGTGTGTATGTGTGTGTGCTTACCTTGCATCCTAATATAAATGTGACAAGGGGAGTTGGGATATTTGTAAAAAAAAAAAAGTATTTCTAAATGCATATCCGAAACATATGTTCCCTGAGAGTGTTGCAAGTTAGTGAGACACCATCACGGAACAAGACATCCTCACCTACCAAAAACAACAACAACAATAACAAAAACATCCAAGCTTTCCACATATTCTTGGTTACATTGCATTGCATTCAGCAGATGCTCTTATCCAGAGTGACCTACATTTAACTAACTACAGGGACTACTGTCCTGGACCAATTTGGGCTTTGTGCCTTCTTTAGGGGCCAAATGGTGTCAGACCCAGTGCTCAAACTTCCAACTTTATGTTGTTAATGTTGCAAAATCCTAATTGCTAACCACCAGATCCCCACCACCATTGGATGATCGCAGGGAACATTAATGGAGGAAGGAGACAAAGAAAGAAGAGCCACATAACCACTTCCTCTCACTTCCTCTGACAACAAGGCAGAGATATATGTACCGTGTTTCAGGTTCCAAAGGCTTTAATGTGCACATGTATTCATCACCGCATGCAGTGTCCTTGTGCATGCCCCCGTGTTGCTTCCCCCTCTGAATTACAGCCTATCCACGCACCAGAGGAGGAGGCATGCCGGCCCCCTGCCACTCCCTCCCATCACCTTTTGACCTTTGTAAGGTGTGTGAGTGTGGGCGTGTGTGTGTGTGTGGGGGGGGGGGGGGGGAGGGTGATGGGGGATGGGGGGTGGGTTATGGTGAGCCCCTCAATCAGGGCCAAAATTGGGGGGTTGGGGGAGTTAGGGGGAGTGGACGGCCGGTTGGCGGACACGGTCCAGTGGCCCCCCGCACACCGAGTGGTCGTCCGCCTGGGCTAATTTCACCCTCTGACAGGTTCAGACGGCAGAGGCCCCGCTCCCATCATACACCCCCCCTCCAGCACCATACCACCTCCACCTCCACCTGCACCACTGATAGGGCCGCCGCTTTTACAAGGGAGAGAGTTATGCTCCTCTCAGGGAGAGCGTACAAGACACACACATGCATGCACATACACACACACACACACACATGCACATGCACATACTCATACACACACACACACACACACACACACACACACACTCACACACACACATGCACACACCGATACATACACAGACATACATACATGCGCACACACATGCACACCCATACACATACACACACACATGCACACAGAAAGAGAGAGAGGGAGACAGAGAGCGAGAGCGAGAGAGAGAGTGAGAGCGAGAGAGAGGCATGAGGGAGAGAATTTTCACTTACTGACTCGCAAAGACTTAAAATGTATTTATTCATTATGAGAACAGACAAAAATGAAGCAACTTTTAGACCCGAAACACATATATATTATTTCTCTTAGACCCATGTTACTCGTTCAGCTGAGATTATTATAACTGTATCTCACATGTGAAAAGAACAGTAATATGCACACCACACACTCTATCTCACTCGCAGTGCAGCATCCTACTGAAGCTGGTGGTGGTGTGGGGGTGGTGGTGGTGGTGGTGGTGGTGCCACTTGGTGCTGTTGCCAGGGCTCTGATGTGGTTTTCCCCATCTGGAGGGGAGTGTTGTGTGGAGGCTGTGGCTGTTCTGTGATGTTAGATGCACGTGTGTGAGTGTGTGTGTGTGTGTGTGTGTGTGTGTGTGTGTGTGTGTGTGTGTGTGTGCTTGTGCTGTGATGTTGGATGTATGTGTCTGTGTGCAGCATGTGTGTGCTGCATGTGTGTGTGTGTGTGTGTATGTGTGTGTGTGCGTGTATGCAGTGTGTCCTTGTGCTGTGATGTTAGATGCATGTGTGTGTGTGCGGCGCGTGTGTGTGTGCGGCGTGTGCTGTGATGTTGGGATGCACGTGTGTGTGTGGCATGTGGCTGGTGGAGTTGCCTCTGCTCTGCATGTGCAGCCTTAGAGATAAAGAGTGAAGCGGGGAGCGGGGAAGCCTGACTCCCCCTGATAAAGCGGCGCGTGGGGGGAGATATCGCCGCCATGAAGCTGGTCTTGTCTGATGATCAGGCCGGGCTCGATAACGCCGCAATACCTCGATAACACGTGTCAATCAAATGACACCCTCACCTTAACCTAGGAGTCTTAATACTGCTTTAGGGGCCCACGCGACCTGATGCCAGTCTCGCTCTCCTGACGTCTTTTTAGCTATCCCTCCTTTTCCTCCATCTCTTCGTCTCCTTCTCCTTCATGGTGCCTCTGTCACTTTCATTTCTTTATTTATTTTTCCCTATCAGTAGTCGGCACACAGGGAGGGATTTATCATTTAAATCCAATCGGACCCGGGTGACCCCTAGATTAGGTTGTTTGTTTCTGGTTGCAGCCCCGTGGGACTCTAGAGAGATGCATTAGATCATTAAAGTGGCTGCTTGATAAGGCTCAGGAACCATGGCTCCATTCGGCCTGCTTAAGAGCGGATAATTATTATGTTGTCAGTCTTTTTCGTCCAAGTTCAGGCTCCAGGTCGGAGCTTGGTAAACTCTCTTTTCTCACTCTTTCTTTCTCTTTTTTCTCTCTCTCTCTCTCTCTCTCTCTGTCTTTCTACACACACACACACACACACACACACACACACACACACACACACACACACACACACACACACACACACAAGATAACATTGACTCTAAGAGCCTCCTGTGAGAAATAGTTCCATCAACGGACCGGCGCATAAAAAGCCAGCGGCCCTCTCCGGCAAACCAACCAACAGGGAGCTTCAGTCATCACCTCACACCCCTTTGATCTCTCAATCACACAAAAAAATGGTTCCTGTGCTCCTCTTGTTACCCCCAGAACTTAAACAGCTATGAAATGCATTCATACTGAGACCCCTTTTGTCCTGCAATGCACAAAGACTCATTCAGGCAACCATGTAATGAAAGCGTCTTCTGCCTGAAGCTAGCATGTGAAGGGGAGAAAAAATTGCTATCAAAGGTAAGAAAGGCAAAAGCCTTTCATTGCTGCACCCATCTTTCCCTTTTCGCCCCTGTCTCTCTCTCTCTCTCTCTCACTCTCTCTCTCTTTCTCGCTCTCTCTCTCTAAAATACACTCTGAATATGAAATATATTCACATCAGAATGGGAGAGAAGGGGGACTTCACAAACCTGGCATTAAATCAAAGGAGTGCTCTTCAACATAGACACTCAAATCTGCATATAAATAAAAATGCTTTTCAGTGTAGCCTGTGAAATTGGAAGAACAAGCAGGACCTGGGTGCATGATGATTAACCCTTAATGGGATTCCACTGTGAATGAGGCCGTGGAAGCTTAGGGGAAAACACGCTAACCAAGGGCCACTGGTGGAAACACTATAGTAGGAGGAAAATGTAGGAAAGAGTGTCCTATAGTACACTGTAAACCCGGATAAGTTAATACAACTCAAAACTTTTGATGTAACTGATTACGTCAATAGTTTTGAGTACATTAACTATATATTTTAATTAAAGTAAATTTAAAAGTTTAAGTACATGAATTTTGTACTTAAACTTTTAAAGTTCACTTTTTTGTTAATGTACTCAAAACTATTGACGTAATCAGTTAGCCTACATAAAAAGTTTTGAGTTGTATTGACAATCCGGTTTTACAGTGTATGGTAGTAACACTTTTTTTTGGATAATCCAACCACAGAGACAAGAACAAAGGTGGTTTGTTGAAATTCGATTTTATCTTGTTTATTGTTTATTGACTTATCACATTAATTAAACCCAACCATTAACCCTAACCTGAACAAGACACAGAGTGTAAAAATAAACAGATATTTTATAAATAGTCCCAGTGGACATTTGTAGACAGTCTATAGGATCCTTTATAGGTCCACCCAAATAAAATGTCCAATAAAATGTGTGTGTAAGGCTGACATTGAAGGTTAACCTTATAGGAAAGTCAAGGCGCTCATTAATGTCTCTGTCAAGCCTGAAGAGGGAGGAGATACCCAAATTTAATGAGACTGGACTCAGGTGTGTGCTGACCGTGGAAGCTTGATACTAACCAATCACCACGCATTTTAGACGGAGCTCTAAATTTACTGAAGAGCCTCTTCACAAGTACTTCAACACATTTGGCAATTTAGCACATGAAAGAAAATGCGATGATTGGGATTTAAAGGTATCTCACGATCTCATGTAATCATTTTAGAAGATCCTCTGACCATATGGTGTCTGAAACACTCGTGTTTTTCCGTCATCTATATGCATGTACGGCTCTCACTTTGTGCAGCTCTGAGAATGATATTTAATTGGAGAACATAGTGCTTCAAATATGCGAGAGAGAGAGAGAGAGAGAGAGAGAGAGAGAGGGGGGGAGAGAGAGAGAGAGAGAGAGAGATATGCACGCCAGACAATGGGCATAAAAAGGAGTGGAAAACACAGATGAAAAGAAAAATGGAGTGGGAATGCAAGCACAGACTGTTTTGTTTCCAGTATTTCACTCATGTCTTTTAATTCTTCACCTTATCAACATGTAGTTGTGGTTCTTATGCACCACCTTGAATGTGTGCATCACCAGCTCATTCACCTATATGTTTTGACTTCCATATACATGGGTATGGATCCTGATAATCACTAACTGAACTGTGAATACATGCATTTGTGTAGTCAAGATAAACATGACAGAGAATAGTGACAACACAGATTATACAAACTCAAGTCAACCGCTGTAGATAATACATGTACAACAGCAATCTCTCTCTTCACTCAAACATACACTTTCACAGACACAGACACACGCATATGCACACACACACAATCACACACACACATGCACAGAGAGAAAGACAGACAAAGAGTTAGAGAGAGAGGCATACAGACAAACAGACACACATGCACACACACACACACACACGTGTGCTCACTCAGTCACGCACGCTCTCCTCTCTTCCTCACGCTGAACATAGCATCTCAATGCGGGTGCCCAGGCATTCCAGCAGTGCAGGTGTGTTACCACAGCAACAAGACACTGCACTCTGCATTCCAAGACCTTGTACTTCTCTCCCCACCTGCCAATCATGCACTCACATAATCCATCATAGCTTCTGATTGGCTGGTTGGGTCTGCAGTTGATGTATTGACCTTCTCACTCTCTCCGGATCTGGACAATTGACACATAATCCCCCATTGTGAGGACTCTCGGCTGAATAACTAATAGCCTTTCCTAGGCTTTTTGGTGTAAAATACAATACCAGTGCAGTTAGTGCGAGAAATGGATTGATTTTTATTCTGCTCATGAGTGAATTTAAATAGGAGAGTATGTCAGTGTGACGCATTTCACACAGTTTGAACTGGAGTAAAATTGGAGTGAGAAATTGTCTGTGAGTGAGACTTTGTGGGAGTGTGATTGTAGAAAGTGATATTGTGTGTGTGTGTGTGTGTGTGTGTGTGTGTGTGTGTGTGTGTGTGTGTGTGTGTGTGTGAGTGTGTGTGTGTGTGTGTGTGTGTATGTGTGTGTATGTTTACATGTGTGTGTGTGTGCATACAATACATGTGTGCAGACGTGCATGTGTGTGCACTGTGGCTGAGACACAGACATCCTGCATTTCTGCATGGCTACCCATGGCTTCAGGACACTCCCTTGCATTCTCTTCTCCATCTCTTCATCTCCCTCCATCTCCATCTTTATCTCTCCTTCCATCACCGTCTTCATGATCGTTTAAGTCTCCAACCTCACCTGGCTCCATGTCTTACCCAGCCTTACCACAGCCTTTCTGGAAGATGAACTGGACTAATCCAACCAAGCCCTGATTCTAAGCCCCGATTCTCCGCCTGCTTGGCTCTCCTCTTCCTCTCCTCTCAGCTCATTGACTGGCCTAATGGAGGCCATTATTGCATCGCACACGCCGAGGTGAGGGGGACAAAGAGGGGAGGACTAAGTGTTGTTAAAGGGGCGAAAAAAGAAGATAAAGGCATGGTGGTGGTCTGCCAGGTCTTCAAATGGCCAATTTGCACACCACTGTCTGCCACTGACCCCTGTTAAGTGAAGTTATTATGGGAGATTTCTGGAAAAAGTGTGTATATGCCAAGAGTGGAGGGTAGTATAAGCTTCATTTGGCATATAATGAAGATAAATTTACATTTGAGAGAAAAATGTCTATATGCCCATAAGAAGCACTCTTTAGTAGGGTGTGGACATGCCCTGCTTGCCCTGTTTCCTTTTCTGAACAGCGATTAACGCATCATGAGAGAGAGCCTTGAGAACTTGCTGTACCGGTCAGCAGTCAACCTTCCCTGGGCCCATCCATACTGCCTGTGACACCTAGCCTGGGCCCATCCATACTGCCTGTGACGCTACAATGAATTTCGCATTCAAGTCAGTATGGCCAACCTGCCTATTCTCTGCTGTTCTTTTGCCAAAAAAAAATCAGCACCAATGAAAAAACGAATGCTACGCATTTGTCATCGGATTTAGTGGTCTGGTCTGATTAGTTCTATGCTCTATCTGTAGTTCTATCCAGTAGTACACACAGGCTTTTGAAAGACACTCGTTGATCCTGCCTCTGAGAAGTTCCTGTCAATGGGAGATTTGCCAGACCAAGCTCCGTCTACAAGCTTGGTGAGACAGCCAGGCTACAGTCAACCCACACACTTTTTTCAGTGTTAAGTGACTTTATCTTTGGCAATGGTCATGGCAGTGCTGTCATCCCTTAATAAAGTGGCACAGTCTGTAACTTCATAACATTATTTGTTTAGGCTGTGTTTGACCAGATATGGAAACCTACAGTAGATCAAAGCAGATAAGGGCATTATACATGGTCCACCTCTATCCATCTAAATGGTCCAAAGGTCATTTTTACATCCCAGGGTGCATTGTAACCATTGACCATTCTAGTGGCCAACAATGCTAGCCACCACCACAAAAGATAAAATGTCAAAATGGCTTGTACTCTATCTAGGTTTTTTTTTTTTTTTTTTACAAGAAACTACTGACAAAGAAATCTTTCAGAATTGCACAAACAGGAAGTCAGGTGATGTCAAGGGCAAAGTGCAAGAGGAGTCCACTAACCAAAAGTAACAGCAGGATGAACTCATCACTTCCTAGGTCCTAGTTATATAGGTGACAACAATGTCATCCATCAAGATGCATCATATCCCAGGGATTACAATGATGACATTAGCATGGTGGAGAGTTGTTGTCCACTCACTTCATACTCTATTCAAGCCTTTAATTCCCCACTAGTAGTGTTTGTCACTGCCTCTTAGGATTTTAGAGTATGTGACTGATGTCAGTGTGGACCCTACGAACCCTGCACAATTAAGTCTGAGCATCTGAACGTGCTCCTATTAGACATGTGAACTGAACTGAATGAACTGAATTTAATTGAATTGAAACAAACTGACAAAACTGAGCTGAATTGCACTGAATGTATGACCACAATTATACTACTTCAGTTGCAGCTGAAAAGCTAAAAGCTCAACAGTGTTCAAGAACCTTTGTTCCTGTTGTCTTTGCTCTGCCTGACTAACCCAGAGACTGTATACATTATGGACTAAGCACATTGGAAACCTGACCGCTGGAGCGTGCTAGTGCCAAACACAATCAAACACACCTTTAGCAACAGGCAAATGTTATGCTCGTGTAGAGTGGTGAACTGAGGAAAGAGGTCGAAGCCAACTGCCTGAGAAATATCAAGAAACTTGCAGTGTTTTATTGAAAACAACAATATAAGATCAGAAGTGAAATTATATGCAGTGTGCATGCAAAAAGTCATGCTTTTTTCTCTCATTGTTTTTCTCTCTATTTTTCTCCCTCTCGCTCATATAATTGTTGTCTCTTGCTACGATACACATGACTGTTACCTGCGTTGCGCTGCTACGCGCTGATAAAATAACAAAAATACACTCTCTTCCTTCTTTAATTTAAAAAGACTCCCAGTTGTATTTTCCATCATGTCCCCTGCATACATTCTCCTCATGCCACAAAGGTAAATTAATGCTGAATAAATATTGAAATACCGTAAGTAAAATCCATGTCCTTCTAATGTTCTCTCTCACTCTTCATTTCTCTCTTTCTCTCTCTGACTTTGTCTGTCTCTCTTTTTGTCTTTCTTTCTCTGTGTCTGTCTCCCACTGTTTCTCTCTCTCTCTCTCTCTCTCTCTCTCTCTCTTTTCATCATTTTTCCGAGAGTCTTTGATTTGCTGGTTATGGTTTGATGGATGAGATCATTAGCGTGAACTGCTGTAAATAATATCTAAAGTCTCTCATTACAGCAAGGTGCCTCATTAAAAGACCACCACAGTCCCACAATTCCCCGGCTCGTGAGCGCAGCTGTGATGGACGAGTGACAGCGACAAAGTCAAAATGCATTCAAGCTTACAGGGGGGAAATGGAGAGGAAAATGGACAGATTATGGAAGGGTTACGGGGAAAAAAAATGAGCCTGTCAGGTGATGCTGTAATGTAGAGATCGACGACGACACACGTGAACAGTGACTAATATTACACAGTGCTATTATGTCATACCAACAGAATAAAATGCTTTTTTGGGGGAGCTACAAGACTCTTTATTAAATATCTCCTGAATTGTGAAAGGGATGCTCTTATAGTTTTCGTCTTTTCGTTCTATTTGGCTTGTATTAAGAGGGGAAATATCGCAGTGCTTAATGTAATGTTAATGCCACAACATCACATGAAGTACCCAGTCTGGGCTAATGATGAATAGCACCCACATTCAATCACCTTTTAACTTCTCTCCTCCCTCCTTCCATATCTCCTGCATTTAATTATCAGCTCACGCCAAACAAAAAGAGTAAACGCTACGCAAAAGAGTTCGCAACGAAAAGAGGGCCAGCGAAATGAAAGATTTCACAACATTTCACAACACAGCACCTGGCTCCATGGCAACAGTCCTGTTCCAATTCCATGTCCTTTTGTTGTGTAGCTGGTGAATAGTGCCAGGAAATATGGCAATGAAAGGCCATCAATGACACAAAAAAAGAGAGAGAGATGAATTTTAATAACCCCCCCCCACCCCCACCCCTCCATCATTTTTGTTTGTCTGTGTCGTTTTCCCTCCCTCTCTCCCTGCATTTGAAAGGCAGAGATGAAACATGGGCCAGTAAGAGGCTTGGGCAGATGGGCCCACTCTCCATAGCAAAGCAGAGAGAGGCCTGGGTCGGCTAATGGATGCCTTGGTTCAAGAAACCATTTCACTCACTCAGAGCATTCAAGTGCTGTTTTTCCTACTGCTACTGTTATGGGGGGTCCTAGTTATAGGGAATGGTCACAAGGTACACAGCGCAGCGCCACAAATATACATTTATACATACTTGTACTGTGGTGGACATTCAGTCTTTGGTACTTTTATGGACAGTTATTTTTTTATCATTTTAAAACTATTTAAAATTAATATATTAGTGTATTACATTTTTGATATATTATGTTTGATAAAGTTTTAAGAGTGATTAGGCTGTTAAGATGAGAGAGGATAAAGACAAAATGTTTTGCAGCAAAGAGTGTTACATGTGGGAAATATCCACATATTATCTAGTCATTGCTGGTAGGGGTCTGTGAAAAGTTAAATATTTAAATGTTTCTCTTCTCTCTCTCTCTCTCTCTCTCTCTCTCTCTATCTCTCTCTCTCTCTCACACACACACACACACACCCACAGGCACTTACAGGCACGCACACACACACACACACACACACACACACACACATACACACACACACACACACACACACACACACACCACACATCACACATGCACACAACACACACACACATACACAAAGAATTATTCCTCAGGCAACTATAATCAATTACAATATTCATGCTAAGGCTGGGCGCACGTTGTAAATGATTTGATACAAATTAGCCTCCTCTAATTAAACGCTTTAATTTACTAAAGCATGTTTGTGCTGTGTGTATACGTGTGTATGTGTGCAGCAGGTAGTTACTGTCTCACTCCAGCATTTGCTAACAGACACCTTGCCTGAGGTGAAGGCAGTACTTGGGAGATAAATGTGACTTAAGCCATGTTTTCTAAATGAGCAATTACAGGCAGGCAAAACAGCCTTCGCTTGTCTCTTTGATATGATTGATGACAGGTGATCAACTGTTGTTTTACAGTTTATATTTTTATCTGTTTATGGACGGTAAATATGGCTATTTTGTGACACCCTTGCTTCAATGACCTTCACTTTGGTTATAGTCTCTATAGAGATAAAAGAACTCATGTTCTCCTATTAAATTCTCTGCTGGGTCCACCAAGGTTTAAACATGCTAAAAAATACAATTATCCGATACTAACTATTATATTTGTTATATACACACAAGGACCACTTCATATGCACAAACTCACGTTTTACTTCAGAATTCATCTAATCCCATTTCTGAACTAAGGATGTGGACAATGATCAAATAGCGCAATGAACAGACATTACATTACCTGTGGTATGGAATGTAGGTAAAAACATTATTATACATGATTATGTAGAGGCGCCATGTAGTGGTTAAAGTTCACATTGAATTTGTTTTAGGTGCTTCCAGGCTCTGGTCCTTGAGCAAGCGATTCTGTTAGTCAAGTGGCAGATAATGCTATTCTGGGCCCCTCAGATGTCATAAGAACTTAGGCCTTTGCTGTGAACATTATTCCCTTTGTGTAACACCATATACGAGGCCGAGACAGGAAATAGTTTGAGTTGTGATCTGGTGTGAAATGACACATGGAGGCGCCTTCAAACAGGTATGAGTCAGCTGAGAGTCTGAAGAAGAGATACAGGGCCTACGCAAGGGAGAAGTGCCTGCTGTTCCAGGGGAGCATTGATCACAGCGCAAACAGCTGAGAGCCACTTCAGAGTAGATAATCATTTAACAAATTAGAGACTATTTAGTAAATTGTAACTTAATGGGTAGCAACTCAAAACGACACAATGTATTGAATAGTTTTCAATGATAACAGAAGAAATATCTTGTAGAGAATGTGTAATTATCATGCATAAACTCATTTATTAGATTACATTTTGTCAGGCAATATTTATGGAACTGCTGCAATGTCATGCTGAGTTCTTGCTACAAGCAATAATTTATCATAACTTTATCAGGGACAATCAATGTGGTAATGTTATTACGTTGCATAAGCTTGATTTTCCCAAACAAAAAAAATGTCCCTGTTCATTACCAAGTAACACATTTTCTTACTTTAGGGAAAATAATCAGGTCTGTGAAATAAATAGCCTGTTTATGTGTAATACTACTTATGTGGGGAACAGAGAACCCAGGGAGCAACTCGAAGATCAAAAATGCCCAGACATTTGCCAAAAGCCGCATTTAGCAATCGTAACAAAAGTCAAACTAAATTTATTGAGACACACAAACTGTACTCGCACCAAAATGTAATGTGTTTCTCTTTGGCCTGTGTTACACCTCTCCTACTGTACTGTTTCATGAAATTCAGGGCCAGCACACACAAACAGACTGACAAACCACTCGGTGAAGGTAACCACATGCTAATTCTTTAATATATAATCAGGCTTACTGGTATTTTTGACATAATTGGCAAACAAATCACAAATTAAGCACAACAACAGATTTTCCTATTGACTTTCTACCACAGACTTGCTAAGTATGGTTTACATGGAAAATGTAAATAATTAAATAACGGCATGGTTCTTGTTACCATGGTTTCAGGTAGTAATACAAGTTTATTATTATGTTGCTATACGCTTATTACTGAGTCCTAAATTAAATGAAAAAGCATATTGACACATTTCTTACTATAAAACATTAAATAAACATTTAATAACATTTATTAATACCCTACATGCGATAGGGTGACTGCAATGACTGCAATAAATTCTCCACTAATGAGACAGTTGTTTAGGGGGCAGCTGTGGCCTTGAGATCTTGAGATCAATAGGTTGCAGGTTTGACTCCTGCAGAGTTGTATAAAGTAGAAGTAGAAGTACTGTTTTGGATGTAATTACAACACTGGTAGTATGGTATTATGCAGTTGCAACTGCGTAGTACCGTACTACTTGTGTTGTAATTACATCCAAAACAGTACTTCTACTTCTACTTTATACAACTCTGGACTCCTGTTCCAGTAGGAAGAATGTGGGAGGAGGAGTAAAGAACTAGTGCTGTCCTGCATTCTCATCCATGGATAAAGTGCCCTTGAGCAAGGCATCTAACCCCACATAGCTCCAGGGGGGCTGTCCCTGTACATGAATAACTGTAAGTTGCTCTGGATAAGAGTGTCAGTTATTGTATGTGTGTATATGTGGTGGAGAAGCGTCATCCCAATCAAAGTTGCTTTATTAGCATGACTGTTGAAATACAGCATAAGGAACAGGACAAAATGACATTATGTCTTTCTCTGACTTTAATGTGTAGACAATGTTGACATTGGCAGTGTGTGTGTGTGTGTGTGTGTGTGTATGTGTGTGTGTGTGTGTGTGCAGAGAGCAAAGATGGGATGCCCAGCTGTTGAGCACAATGATGCCCTGACCACATAAGGAGGCGATACATCCACACACACACACACACACACACACACACACACACACACACACACACACACACACACACACACACACACACACACACACACACACACACACACACACATTCATGAGGACCCTACAGGCCTTCAGTGTTCATTTCCGTCATAGCCGGACTCACACTGTGAGTACCCCATAGTCCCCACACTGACACACTGAGTACAGTGGGAGGTGGGTCCCCCATTTGCCCGTCATGCTGTTTTATGTGTGTGTGCACGTGTGTTTGTGCTTTTGTGTCTGTCTGTGTCTCTGTGTCTGCACGTGTGTAACCATGATTAAGTGTATATGCATGTGTGTGTGTGTGTGCGTGCGTGTGTGTGTGAGTGTCTGTATATGCATATATGTATAGTCATTGTAAGTGTGGTTGTATGTGTGGGTGTGTTTGTGTGGGTGTGCACTGTATGTGTGTGTGTGTGTGGAGGATGGTGGTTGAGTGGTTGTGACAAGGGTGTACCAAAGATTTCCCTTTCTCCCTGGAGGTTCTGTGTGAGATCCAGCACCAGCCTGTGACTAAAATAAACCCATTCGAGCGCTCTCAGAGAGACGAAAACAACATGATGCCAATCATCTCCCATCCCCCCTTTCCCCATCCTTCCCCACCTCACCACACACACACATGCACACACACATACACACACACACACACACACACACACACACACACACACACATACACACACACACACACACACACACTCTCTCCCACACAAACACACACACGCACACATGCAAACACGTGCACACAAACACACACACGCGCACACAAACACACACACAAACACATGCGCACACACACACACACCACCACCTCATCCCTCCCCCCAGAGCTCAGTCTCTGATGTAGGGCCTGGAGGCATGAAGAGCACCACAGCACCATTTAAAATCAACTAATGCCCCCACAAGCCAAACTGGTCACTAATCTGACTAGCATCAACCAGAAACACTCACCACATCCCTCTGATCACAGAGGTTCAAACACACAAGAATCTTCATGGTTGTCTGTAATGATTCTGGTTGATGAGAGCAACACTGTTTTTTTGCGTGTGTATGTCTGTAGGTGTAATTTGGGGACTATTATGGTGGAAATCTATCTTGCAGCTGCCACACACGATTACCCCACACACCTCGAGATTATTTCCTGAACCAGGGCCACACATACCCACAGACATGAGGTTCTCTAAAGAGGTTACACACCATCTAACTGATAAACATGCAGAACACGTTCCACTACTAACATGTACGTCCATAATTAGATCAAGTTGGAGATGAGGGCCGCTTGTAAAGCTATTAAACAGCTGTTTGTGCCATATTATGCATATGCATGTACAGTCACAGCATGAAACGGTTTTATTATTTTTTCATTTCTATTCTCAAAGAAGAGCTTATTGAATGCTAAAATTACACATTATTTCATAAATGGAAAGAGGGAACACAATATCATCAACTACTCGGTCTCATGCCAGTGACAATACTGTGTAAAAGTTAGTTAGTTAGTTTGTTGTTTCCTTAGAGAAATTCATTGTCGCAGCTCCTGTGCATTTTTCTTATTATCATCATGAACACTTTGGGGAGAAATGACACAAACACAAACACTAATTTGGGTACTTAACAAACAGTGTGAAGAGGTATCGTTGCATTCAGATATACAGATTTTTTTTTTTTTGTCTCAGGTGCAAAACAGCCAGTAAGTAAAGAGAAAAAAAACAGAAAAGGCTCACACTCTGAAATGACCAGACAAAAAGTCTTGCAGACAGGAGCAACTGTTTTAATAAGCAGACGTTTCAGGCCTTGGGGCTATTGTCAGTGCTCAGAGTGTGAGCCTTTTCTGTTTTTGTCTTTACTTAACAAAGAGTAACAGAAAGTTACTGTGTGTGTGTGTGTGTGTGTGTGTGTGTGTGTGTGTGTGTGTGTGTGTGTGTGTGCGCACGTGTGTGTGTGTGTGTGTGTGTGTGTGTGTGTGTGTACGCGTGTATGTTATATGCCTGCATATAAGTACGTTCTTAGATTGCAGTTTTATCAATGCAATACAACCATCCCAGGTGATGAATAATGTTAACCTATGCATGGCCTGTATATTATATGCTTACACTGCCTTACTGTATGAAACAACAACATATTAAAATGCTGTTATCCATAATTATACAGTAGTACACTGTAATTAGCAGCATAGGTAAAATGTCACAAGGATACATGCATATCATATTAGACTAAAAGGCTTTTCATTTCATAATACAGGGGTATGGTCACAACAGCAATTCTGTTTCTTTTCTGGGTAAGTGTAATGAATGCCAGCTAGCATAGCTCGGCACCAGAGAACGTTAGTAATCCTCCCTACTCGACACGTCAAAAAGATGCGCAACTGACTGAGCTAATAGCCTGGCTCTTAGCTTACATAGTGTTGTAGTTCATCTGTCTCCCATACTGGAGTTGTTGGGAGGTGAGGTTGCAGGTTCAAGCCTGGTGGTGGACTGCACAGGAAGACCTCGGTTACAAAAGCAAATCTAATACATTGCTATTTCTGAAATACATAATGCTGAATAGGCAAAGAATGACAACAACATTAACAAGATTTTGTGTGTGTGTGTGTGTCTGTGAACCATTCTTTTAATACCCAGTTCTTTTTCCACCTAGTCAATGCGCATCATATACACTGTACAGCTGAAACGGTTCACTGTAAATATCTGTAGTTTTTATATGCACATACTGTATCATAATGTCGGGGCCGAGATGTGTGTATTTATCTCAGTACACTCCATATGGCCTTGATCCAGTGCCGCAGTAGCACTCCATTCTATTGGACTCTCTGCTTTAATGCACAGCAGTGTTTGTGTTTCAGGAACAGCAATAACAGATAGAGTGTTTATATTACCCCCATATCCCCTTGTGCCCTACCCTGCTTCCCCGTAATATAGAAAGGCCTATCCTCCGTAGGCTCTTCGCTCTTTCACATATGTTTGACATACATTCTCTCTCTCTCTTTCTCTCTCTCTTTCTCTCTGTCTGTCTGTCTCTCTCTCTCTCTCTCTATGTCTGTCTCTCTTTCTTCCACTCTCTCTCTCTCTCTCTATCTCTCGCTCTCCTTAAGCTCTTTTTCTCCTGCAATCCAGTCTCTCGTGCCTTCATCGATTTTCAAGGTCTTTGAGCCATAAGCCCGGCATCACTCCTCTGATTCCCCAGATATTCTTACACACGCCCCTCGCCTCTCTCTGCACATCCACCTACCTTCCTCCTCTGTGCTCTACCTCCCCACACACCTCCACACACACACACACACACACACACACACACACACACACACACACACACACACACACTACACACAGATATGAAATCACACACACACACACACACACCCCCCACCCCACACCCCACACTACACACACACACTACACACACCTCTTGTTCTTCAGTGTTCCTTTGTAGTGAATGCACCCCTCCAGCACAGGGGTCCTGCAGTCACGGAGGAAAAGCCTGGGGGTTGAGGGCTCATAAGCATGCTTATGAAGACAGCAAAAGGAAAAAGGAAAAGGAAAAGAGAGAGAGAAAGAGAGAGAAATCGAGAAAGAAAGAGTGTGGGTCAAAGTGCAAAGAATCATGGGTAATAATCCATAAATATCGCTGCACCAAGGTCCCTCTATGCTTTCAACCCCCAGCACACATACACCACACACTCACACACACACACACACACACACACAGACATATCCCTCCCCATTTTCCACACCCTGCAGCCGTTAAATAGGTGTGTTTCACAGGCAGTGAGTTTGGATGAGCTGCTCCAGCACCAGTGTATGATTATTCTGATGATGATTAATAATGGATGCGCCTGCCTGCTTGCCTCTCCTGCCTGCCTGCCTCTACTGCCTCCCTGCCTCCTATGGAGAGGCAGTGTAGTAAAGCCCATGGCTGCTCACAAACTTGTTCGCCCAACTCAATGCGTCAAATCAAATTAACAGTAAAGATGGGGGGGTGAGAGACTGCCCTGCTGATGCACACTCAAGATGGAAAAACAAAAGACAGAGAAACAAAATAAAGAGAAGAAAAGAGAAAAGATCTGGGGAGAAATAAGGTGCGGTGGAATTTGACAGGCTTGTTTTTATGAAGAGGGTCTGCTTAAAACTGGTTCTTCCCATTGCCCCCTCCTCATCTGCCAATCAAATTAGAGTAAACACACCATTTAAGGCCAGGACTTGGAGCTGTCAATCATCTCCCCAGAAGTGAAGATGTGGAGCGGTCAGCAACCTTACTGAGACAAATTCATTCTGGTGATGCCATGTCGTATGACCATAACAAGGTTACATATGATTTTTTTTAATTAATTTATGGTGTATAATTTGCCACCACTTTCTTCTTTCTTTATTAGTGTTCAAATAAACAAGTGAATTTAGAAGAACTGTTTTTGAGAGCTTTTCTTCAGACTGAAAAACCATTAATTTGACAGACAGATTAAAACAAATCTGCCAAATTCACATTTGACATCCTTTCAGACACAATTTTTAGTTTCTTTCCACATAATGGGAGGGGAGGTTAAGCGACGCGTGAGACCGGATAATATGTACGATTCATGAGGCGTTAAATCTTGTTCCCAAGAGCCAAAAGTATGTTTGTGTGCAACAAGACATCTGCAGAGATGAACAACATTTGGGGACAAAATTAATCTTCAGCACGAACAGCCAACCAACAGTTCTTAAATCTCTGTATCACTTTGGTTTATGCCCATTTTAGCCTTTTTCTTGTTTAGAATTACCAGCAGTCTCTTTCCAGGTGTTAAGAACCTTAATGTACCTACGTTAATGATTTCAATGCATTATTACAGTTCAAGTCAATGCAATGTTACAGCTTATACTCAAACAAACAGCTTTTCATGAGTTATGGAAAGGTTATGAGGTTGCATTTAAGGAAATTAACAAGTTGATTTTATCATGATGGTTGCATTCATACCGATCAGCAATACATTTACTTCACAGCACATTAATGGCTGCCATACCAGTGTAAAAGGTGTAGTAGTGTGTAAAGGTGTATCAGTGTAAGAGGTGTATCAGTAGCCTGTGTGCCGTGATATGGAGGAACGAACGGGCTCATGTGTGCACGTGAGGCCTTGGGGAGAGAGGACAGTGTGTGTGAGCTTCCTGTGTGTCTGCAGGCTTAATGGAGCCTCCATCTTAATCACTACAGTGGCAATCCCTCTTGTCCACAGCCACCTGATTAATGCTGTCCCTAATGCCGCTCGCAGTGTGACCAAATTCAACTCATTAGTGTTTCTCTTGCTCTCTCTCTCTCTCTTTCTCTTCTTCCTTCTTTACTTTCTTCCTTCCATTATTCCTTCCTTCCTTCCATTTGAACCAACCCCCTTTCCTTGTCTTGCTCTTTGTATTGGATTTCCTGGTCTTGCTCACTGTATTGTCTATCTCTCCTTTTGTGTGTGTGCACATGTGTGTGTGTGTGTGTAAGTGTGTGTGCATTAAGAGAGAGACAATAGTGCATTGTATTTTAGTGTGTGCATTGTATAATATATGTATTGCATACTTGTCTGTGAGTGAGTGTGTGTATGTCCCTTACTTTCTGTGTGTGTGCGTATGTGTGTGTGTGTGTGTGTGTGTGTGTGTGTGTGTGTACTTGAGCCTGAGTGTGGGTGCTCGAGTATGAGTACTGACAAGTGTATGTTAGCACGCATACGTTTGAATATCTGGGTGTGTCTGCACTTTCCCTGATTATACATGCAGAAAATTCCCTCTGTGCGCCTGTCCTGTCATTAAACGCCCTATTAACACAACGTAACAAAGATTAATCAAAGATACCATCGGCGCCAGCTGAAATGAATGTAAGGGATTTATCGTATTAGTCAGAGGCTGAAGTTTAGACTGGGTGGAACGCTAATGCGCTTTCTGCTATTCATAATCTGTGTGACTCATTTTGGCTCATGATGCCAAAATAATGACAGTTGTTTTCAAAAGAAGAGAATCAGGATTTATGACGCAGTTAACTACAAAACCAAATGATTAGATGCCGATTGATTTTGTAAATCGCCAAGACATTTGTTGATTAGAAGTCAATCTAGGTAATCAGGAGCAGCTGATGGATATAAATGACTGATCATGGTGCCTTTGTTCTCCTCACACACACACACACACACACACACACACACACACACACACACACACACACACACACACATAGGTGCTTGGTGGCACAGATGCTGTCTAAGGAGGACGACTGTTTCTGCTAACCTTCGTTTCAACGCACACAAATGTGTAAGTATGTGAGGGGAAACACAGAAGATTTATACAACCTTTGGGTTTAGGCTGGGCTAGGTGTGAAAAGTACATTTGGAAAATGGCTTCACAGAAAAAATGAAGGATCATTAATTTAATCTGTATTTGTCTTGCCTTTTGAAGAAATATGATGCATCATAATCACAAAATGTACGTATTGTGTTTTTCCATTTTGGCATTAAAGATTTATAAAACCTTTAGGTTTAAACTGGACTAGGTGTTACTGTTAAATGAGTACATTTTGAAGCATGGCTTCACAGAAAAAAATGAAGGACGATTAATTAAATCTGTATTTGTATTTTAAATCTGTACTTGTCTTGCCTTTTGAAGAAATACGATGCATCATAGTCACAAAATGTACATATTGTGTTTTTCCATTTTGACATGAAAGTTTCAACATGATGTACAGGCCCAGATATGGTCATGGGTAAGAGTAGACAATGCCGGGTCTGGAAAATTATAACATTTCAAGTATTAAGGACAAACCAATGAATTTACTATAGTATAATAAATTATCCCAGTGACAAGCACTCTGTTCTGACCGTGGCAGTTATTCTTATACTGTATAATGTATATCAGGAAGCCTAGATCCTGTCAAAAGGTTTAATCACCATTCTATAGCAATGACACCTTTTAGACTCTATATAATGATACATCATTAGATGACAAACTATCCACAGAGCACGGGGTCAGGTCAGCTAATGGAGGAAGAAAATAAATATAATATCCCACTTTGCCAAGTGCTGTAAATGTGGTCAATTCTGTGGCCAAATAACATGCTATCTGCACCTGGGCTAGCAAGCACAGCATCGGAAATAGCAAGCAAGCTAAAGGATTGGCACTTAGCAACAACAGTATCAGTGGTAACCAAGCGAAGCAAAGAAAGACATACTACAACCTAAAACATTTGCACTTCTAAGATATGAGCACAGGAAATGGCTATTAGGATGCCCTAGACAATATTTTTATGTAACAGGGATAGGATGTTCTCTCCAATACATAGCCAACATGTCAGCAGAGATTGTACTCAGACTCTCTATTTTCAACACTATGCCTGTACATGCAGTTTCATGCAGAGCACTACACTTCTATTTAAAAGATATCTTACATTTAGGTAAGAAGTCAAACCTAACAGGTAATAAAAGTTTGTAAAATGATTTTTACTGTGAATCAAAATGAGACACTGTACTGTAAGACTAAATATAACAGATCACAATGGTAAAAGCAAACTCCTTTAGCCAGATGTGGCTGTGGATAAATATTATATGCTTGCCATCGAATGTGTGGTTTTGAGCCTAGGGAGCATACATTCCCTGTGTGTGCATGTGTGTGTGTGTGTGTGTGTGTGTGTGTGTGTGTATACGTGCTTGCATGTGTGTGTGTGTGTATGTGTGTGTGTACGTGCTTGCATGTATGTGTGTGTGTGTGTGTGCACATGCGTGCCTCTTTCACCAAGGCCATAACTCAATTTCTATCAAGTTTCATTGTCTTTTTAAGACTAAATGCATTCAATGAATAGGCTATCATGAAAAACAGCCTTGTCGGTTGTACAACATCTACTTTAGGGCCCGGTGTTGCTGCCAAATGCAAATGAAAGGCAACGTTCGACAATTACCAGAAGAGCTCGAGCTCGCCGCAACCCCACCGCAATCACTCAGTCGCATGACCGACAACGATAAACAAAAGACTCACACAGACATAAATAAGGGGAAGAAACAGGTGGGTGATTTTGCAGCTGTATCGAGCAAAAGAGAAAGAGAGAAAGAGACAGGCAGAGAGAGAGAGACAGAGAGAAAGAGGAAGATTGGGAGAGGGGCAGCATACAGACGCACACTGACTTGATAAAATATAGAAGAAGAAGGACAAAAAAAAAAAAATCAGAGGAGGCAATTATCTCCTAATGTACAACTTTTGCCGTTGCCATAGCGCTGCCACTTCTCACGTCGGCACAAAGTGCTTTCATGAACCTAATTGGAGAAGCGTTCCAATTTAGGCTCCACAGCAGGGACCGGAATGAGGAAGATTAAAGATGTTTTCTCTTGTAAGGACTTTCGGACTCCCCCTTCCCTTCTGCAGCAAAGATGGACACTTAAAAGAGCACAAATGAACACTGTTTATCACCCCCCCCCCCTTCCTCCACTCACCCACACACACACACACACACACACACACACACTCATACAGCCAGTGTTTAAGTCATATAAAAGCACTAGAAAGCCTTACCTTGGCCTCTCCATCTGCTTTTGCTGGGCTTTTGGTGTGATGTCTGAGTACCCTGTGGAGAAATTGTCTCTGAGAAGCAGAGAGGCCCATGTGTCCTCTTTTTTTTTAGCGCTGAATATTCATAGACGGAATCTCAGGTAGGGCATGGTGCGTGCCTAATGACCCTCTAAGAGCTTTGCAAATGCGTGTACTGCGTTAGGAGGGAATACATCTGAATCATACATCTGAATGTGATTAGCTGTTAACAAATGATATCTGGATGATGTCAATGTCAATGTCTGTATGATAACTCGCTGAGAGACTTCTGTATGAGTTCTAGTCCGACTCATATTGTTTCACTGATCTTGTGTTAACATGCATATTACTAATAAACTTGACATGAAGAAATAAATTGGATAGGGTAAACCTGACTTAACATTTAATACATACACCTTGTGCACCTCACAACACAAATTAAACTCCCTTGAGCTTTTGGATGATTCCTGAATTCTGACATGACAAAAAAGATGGATTTTTCGTTTGTTTTATTTTTTCTCTTTACCATGCTTACTTATTCTCTTCTTCCACATCCCCCACCCCTGACCAGCACCCCTCCCTTACCAGAAAAAAAATACTCATCAGTTCAGGCCTGGAGGGGAGGCCAGAGAAGCAAGCAGCTTTTTATTAGTCCCATTGATTTGGGGAATTTGGCGTTCGGAAAGTTAGCAAATTGAAACCCCTAGCCACCGAGAAACTCCTCTCATCTTTTTTTCCACGAAGCTGTGACCCCGCAGCATAAATATTTCGCTCGCATCTGCCTCTGCCTCTCTGCCTCTGCCTCTCTGCCTCTCTGCCTCTGCCTCTGCCCGCCTGCCATGTTACGGTCAATAAGAGCAGGCACGTCTCCCGGGTCCGGCTCTGAAATGATGATTATTGCCCAGCGCTGAAGCTGCAGAGAGATTAAAGCTGAACTGGATCTTCTCCCTGTTAACAATGCAAGAGTTCACTTCATAGAGGATGTCAGATTTAAGGTTGATTCTTGGATGCTTTTGCTGGTTTGCTTTCTTGCCCTTTGCCAATTTTGTCAATTTTATTTACTGAATATGTGGTACTGTAGGGATATTAGTGATAAGTTTTTTTAGCCATGGGGCTGCATACTGTCTGTTGCAATATAAATGTCAAATAATAAATCAGTGTATAAGACGTGTGTGTGTTTTTTGTACAGCCAGTTTTTTACCAATCCAATTTATTAAAATCATGGAACACTTTCAAAGCAGCGACAGCAGGTTATAATAAAAATAGAACTGTAAATTTGACGAATTTAGTTTTGAAATCCACATTAAATTTTTCATCATTTTTTTTGTTCGGTTTTCAATAGCAGACACACGCATGTGCCTTTTGCCCGTATCGGAGCAATGCTTCTGTGTGAAAATAGCTCAAATAAGGTTTTAAGTTCTTTTTGCTCGCCGCCATGCTGTGAAAAGCACTGCTTTGATGGAGCCGACTTTAATGTGCGCTGCTGTCTGATTTTAAAGCCACAGTCTAAAGTCTCTGTGAACCTCAAGAGGCTTAAAGAAAGGTCACGGTTATCTTTCAACCATCATGAGCACCTGGCCTGATTGTAATGGTATATTTCTACCAGGGTTTCTTAATATTGCCATACCAGTGCTCAGGCTCCAAGCATTTGTCGAGATTTAACGCAGGCATAGGCAGGGCAGACACATGGGTAAATCATTGCATTTAACTGACCTAGTTCTGTCAAATATTAATGTTTAGACAAAGCTAAAAGATTTCTCTTTTCATAACGCACACAAAACGATTTTGCACAAAGGTACACGCCAAAAAAAGCACACACACATGTAAGCACACACATACACATATATAGTAAAAAAACACACACTTACTACACATAGACCCTCCTCTCTTTTACACACACACACACACACACACACACACACACACACACACACACACACACACACACACACACACACAGACTACACATACCCAGAGAGCTCCAAAGACGGATTCATTTCTTTCTCTCTTTCTCACCTCGGTAATACTGAGTGGCACAATCTCTCTGTAGAGCTCTCAACGCCACTCAAAGTGACAAAACATGGAGAGGCCAGCCCTCCACTTCTCTCCTCCTCTCTCCCATTAATCCTGATAGAGGACACAAGCATGTCTATGCTGAAGACAGCGGAGGGAGAGAGAGAGAGGAAGAGAAAGAAAGAAAGAGAAAGTAAGAGAGAGAAAGAAAGAAAGAAAGAGCGAGAGAAAGGGTAGGAGAGAAACAGCTAGGTATCAGGGGTGGTTGTACCAACAGATATCTCTGCATTTCAAGCAGTCTTAGCCACCATCTTGAGACGAAAGTCCTCAGAGATGGCTCTCTTTGTTGGTTTGTTTGGACATGTGTCCTATTCTCGCCTCTGGCTGCTGTCTTGTCTTGTGTGTAAAACTGCAGCAGAGATTTCTGAACTTTCTTTATAAAAGAATGCTTTTGTTTTACAAATGCTCCACCGCCAACCAAACACAAAGAGAGACATTGTATTGGTACCGTTGTACCTTCTGTGAACAATGTTAAAATTTCCTGTGATTTTCACATCAATCCAAATCAAATCAAATTAAATCACTTCACTTTGATTGTCCCATCACGTTAACGGTACACAGGTACCACATGTGGGTAAAATGGTTGTATATTAAGCCTTCTAGGCAGCAGTGGTATACAGGTATTTTGAGTTTGACACAAAATGTAAAATGATAAAAAAAAATACAGAGAAATAAGGATATATATATTATAAAGAATAAGAACATGTTTCATGTAATAAAGAGCATTTGTGATGTGATATTGCCTGTGTCTTGCACGAAGGCCTCAGGACTAGTCTGTCAACAGAGAGGGATTTAGTCATGTATAGACAACCCAGTCAGACATAGTGATGTGTCAAGGTACAGAGATAAGATAACAGCATTGGACCAAGGGATCAGCACCCCAATGCAGCAATGTGGCATTAAAAAGAAAAAAAAAGAAGTGGGATAAGATAGAGGATTTGTTGGTGTAAACCTGGCCTGGGGTCAGGCGGGATGTGTCATTCTGGACTGGCCATGCACCGCTACCAGGCAGCTTAGCTGTACCCAGGACAATAGGACCGCACGTCACTCACTCACTCACTCCCTCACTCCCTCACTCACTCACTCACTCCCTCACTCCCTCACTCACTCACTTACTCCCTCACTCCCTCACTCGCTCACTCACTCACTCACTCACTCGCTCACTCACTCACCGCTACCAGGCAGCTTAGCTGTACCCACGACAATAGGACCCGAAAGCGTTCGTCACTGACTCACTCACTCACTCACTCACTCACTCACTTATACACTTAATAACTCACTCACTCACTGTGTTGGTTACACATTCTAATTCACCCAGTCACGACACACTCAAATTACTTACTCACTCACTCACTCACTCAAGTTACTCACTCATTCACTCACTCACTCACTTATTGACTGATTTACTCACTATTTTCATTACTTACTCTCTCGCTTTCTTGTTCACTCACTCACTCACTTACTCACTCACTACATTACTCACTCGCTCACCCAGTCACTGACTCACTTGCTGTCACTCACTCACTCACCCACTCACTCACTCACCCAACCATCCACCCACCCATTCACCCACCACTCACCCACTCACTCACTCACCCAACCATCCACTCACTCACTCACTCACTCCGTACCAAGATTTATATTCTAATCTTTCATCTAATCATCCACTTTTGCACATTTGTGCTAATTCAGCTAAAGTAAATATGCATCTGTGACCACATTTGTATATCCACTGAGAGATATTGTATTTCCAGCCAGGATTTCCTACTGGAATGGTGAGAGTATGCATTAAAAGGTTGGTTGGAAACCCGCTTGCTGTGCTTGAGCACACAGAACCAGTGGAGCGTCGGACCTGCTGGTCAATTAACCAAACACTTGTGGAAGGTCAACTGTGTGGCATTTGTAATCGATCAATCAGCGAAATGCAAATGTCTGTAAAGCTCAGCAACCTTTCTCCCATGTTTATAATAAAAGCAAGGGTGGCTTCAGGTTGCTGGCACCAGAAGGCAAAAAATCCTTACATTTATTTCTTTTGCCTGTGCGCATAACACGGCTAATTTCTCTAATTAGCTGAGCTACACAGCAAAGTGTTAAATTAACACTCAGAGAGTCAGTTTTAACACTATGCCAGTGTTTATTTTGTCCCAATCTTTGTAGGGTTAATTTAACTTTCTTCCTTTACATATCTGACTCCTTTACAGTTAAATCAACTTTTTTGCAGTGTAATTTCAACTCTAATTTGAACACTTTTGCTAAACACTGGGAATTTTGCCGCCTGGCTGATTAGTTGTGGTAGTTAGAGCAGCTGGTTTAGTGAATGACTGGATCAAGTATGGGGAAGGACTTACTTACTTTCTGAAGCTGCTGTAACAGGCCAAATTAGCCCCAGCCCCCCTGTTTTAAATGTGCTATGTGTTCAATTTTTAGGTTAAAACATCCCCAAATGAACTGTAAACATTAAAATGAGTAGCCATGTCATAGAAATTATGACTATGTATTGGGCTGCTGAGATATTTATCCCAGTTAGTAGTAATAACTACGTTTGGTCTGTCTATTGTCATAATAGCAGTTTCTGCCACTTATTCTCCATGTCGTGATATTGTACTGAGATTTGGCTGACTGCTGTGTTGTTCGCTACCGCCACAATGTGTCAGAAACTGGGCTTATTTTAACCTAAACATCTTACACATACTGTAGCTCCTTTAACCCTGGGTACAGTCAGGAGTAGGGCGGATAGGGATACTATGGCCTGTTATACCAGGATGTCCACGTCTAGTATAAAGAATATAGCAGGCCTACTGACAGGCAGGGAAGCAAGTGAAGATTTCTTTAAGCAGCATGTACGTGAACAGCTGGCCCTTGTCTCTGTCATAGAGCCAAACTTAGGCATGTACATAAATCCATATTAATGAGCACAGAGAATTAGACAGAGGGAGAGCTGATCTTGTCTATATACATTTGGATGATGGAGAAGAGGAACAAAGCACACTGACAGACACACATACACACTCATACACACTCATACACACACACACACACACACACACACATACACACGCAATACAGAATCCATGTTACAGGCCCACGCATCACCTGTGCAAGCAAATGCACACATAAGGGACACCCACACACACACACACACCCGCCACACACGGACACACACCACACACACATGGCACACACACACACTCACATGTACCCATAGACATATACCCTAGTGGGGATAGGCTACTTAGCATAATTAAAATCTGCTGCTCTGGCCGTGGCTAGCGTACTCCTCATTTGTCTCATGTTAAACACCCGGGCCTTACCCACGGGCCCCACAGGGAGCCTGCTCACCGCCTGCCGCCCGGGGAACAGCCTGCTGCTGCTGCTGGTCCAATGAGGAAACAGCTTGCATATGGCCGGCAGAAGTGCATTGTGGGGGACGGCTTGGCCCGTCTCCTCCTCCTGTCTGCCTAATGAGCAGGATGAGGGAGTGGAGCCTTCTCTCTCTCTCTCTCTCTCTCTCTCTCTCTCTCTCTCTCTCTTTCTCTCTCTCTCTCTCTCTCCTTTATGGACGA
>CM059267.1:8557729-8562729 GCA_030347295.1 Setipinna tenuifilis | reverse complement strand
GGCCCTTCTACAGGCAATGGAGGAGGCATACAGGGATATTGTAGTAAAGGGGAAAAAAGTCACCCCACCTGGATTTGAACCCAGGCCTCCAGGGTATCAGACCTGCACTTTGACCACAACACCACAGAGCCAGGTTTGTTTGTATGGTAGTCAAAGCATACACATAACCCTAGTGGTGGCACGCCATCACAGACATTGACTAGGCCTCATGTCAGGCCTTGATACTGCACTCCATATTTTCTTGTCAGTGCCTTTGACTAGAAAACATTACAGCTGATGTTGACAAAATGTTGTGGTTGGACCCAGAGAGAAGACAAGATGTAGACTTCTTGTTTTTTTTTTTTTTTTTTTCTCTCAGTAAAATTACTGTATGTTTTCTTGTGTTTTCAGTTGGAAAAAAATGTTTGTATTGATGTGTGTAAATGAACATCCATACTTGAACTTTGAATACCTGTGTGTTGAGTTGGATACCTGTGTCCAAAAGCCAGATGTGTTTTTCATTGATACCATTAGTGTGTAGTTGCCGCATTGTGTGCTAATTAATATGATGGTTTGTGTTAACTGTTTGGTACAAAAACACCATTTTTACAAAGGTTTGCAGAGTTAAGCAAGATGTGTTAGCTTTTGCAAGGTATCTACAATGTTTTGCTAATTTGGTGAAAGGTTTTGTTATTTGTGTGTAGAGTTTTGCAAAAACAGCCAATAGGTGCAAAAAATGTGCTTAAGCGATCAGAAAAAACTGTAATGCTCCTCATTGTGTGTACTTGTGTGTGTGTGTGTGTGTGTGTGTGTGTGTGTGTGTGTGTGTGTAGGTGTGTGTGTGTGTGTCGACCCTCACTCAACAAACACATTCGTATGGCCAAGATAAATATAAACAATATGTTCCAATGCGAACATTAACACACACACACACACACACACACACACACACACACACACACACACACACCAGCAGCACAGAAAGACAGACAGACAGAAACGCACACACACACCATATAACCTTTAGTTTCAGTTAAAACACAATTTTATTATTTAGTTATTTATGTATTTATTACAGTTTTTTACAGTTGCTTAAACTCAATTTTAAAAACTGGGCCCATGTTGACAAAACACTACACACAGTTAATGCAACCATATACCCAATTAACAGAACACTCCAGCTCTATTGCAAAATGCTATTCTTTTGTCAAAAGTGTACACATATTTATAAAAATGCAATTCTGGCACCAAATTACACACACATGAGTCACATCATATGATTGTATTGGAATAAGTTAGACACAGTGGTAATAAATGCAAAATAATTGTAACATTTGCTCTCTTGTAAATTACACAGACAAAGTAAAATATAGTACAGTTTTTTACAGTTGCTTAAACTCAATTTTAAAAACTGGGCCCATGTTGACAAAACACTACACACACTTAATGCAACCATATACCCAATTACAGTTTTTTATGTTTGCTTACACGCTAAAATCTAAAGTTTTCCACAATTAATGAAACCCAATACTCAAATACCAAAACATCGGCTCAGGTAGGCACCACTCTAAGCACATTTTCAGCTTCACACATTTTGCAAAACACTACACACAGCGATTTGCAAAACATTACACACATTTAAATGCCATACACACATGATGCTTTTGTAATGTCACCTTTTTTCCATTTCAAAACACTAGCTACCAAATGACCACACACTTGCAACCAACTGGTTAAACACAATTGTCATGTGCCAAAACACTAAGGGAAAAAATGCAAAACACAGTAATCATACTTAAACACTGTAAAATAGAAAGCAGGGGCATAACTTTGACTTGAATATGAATGTAAGGCTTAGTAAATAAAGTAAAGTAAAGATTAGAGTGAAGAGGTAAATACTATCACTGCAAGGTACAATGGGAGGAGAGCAGACAAAAAAGACAAGGACTAAATTGATCACATTGGAATGACATTGGTTGACTACCTTGAAAACGCTATGTTGAGACTTGCCACCAAATTAGCCAGACATGATACTTAGAGTAACTTTTTGTCTCCAACAACACTGTGTTTTACTATGTTTGCTGTGAATATGGTTCTTTGAAAAAATGGTTTTCAACATGCAACCATGCAACAAGCAAACACGTCAGCATATTGACTGATTTTGGATTACATAAAAGTAAAAAAATATCTATTGAAATATATTTAGTGAACAGCATTTGTCATGTGTGTAGTGGTCTCGGTATATATTTTTAACTTTACCACAGTTTTAGTGAAGGGGAGGAAAAAAAAAAGTTACCCCACCAGGGTTTGAACCCAGGTCTCCAGGGTACCAAACATGCACTTTGACCACAACACCAAAGAGCCAGACAGTGTGTTACTGTATGGTACTCAGACCACACCCAAAACCCTAATGATGGTCACTCCTGAACTTATCCTTGCATATTTGGACAGAGTACACAACATTGTAACTGCAGTGAACACGAATGAACGCATGCGTTACATTGTTGTGTGGGACAATGTGTCCTTTCATAGATCTCCTTTGGTACGAAATTGGTTTCTACAGCATCCACAGTTTACAGTCCTTTTTCTTCCACCATACTCATCTTTTCTAAATCCAATAGAAGAGTATTTCTCAGCATGGCGGTGGAAGTTTTACGATCTCGATGAAATTCTGTGGCCAGATGCAGCAAGGAGAAGGGATGCCTATTTTTTTCTTCAACATGGTTAAAGATACTGTTGTGTATTGTTTTGTTCAGTATATACTTTGTTGTCAAACTGCAACTATTGTCTGAGTTGAGTCTAGTTACAGGATAAAAAAATAAACATTTTCATTGGTCTGCAGAATTGCTGTCATGTAGTGTCGAATTTGTGAATTGGTGTCATCGGGTGAATTTACTATATTTTACTTTGTCTGTGTAATTTACAAGAGAGCAAATGTTACAATTATTTTGCATTTATTACCACTGTGTCTAACTTATTCCAATACAATCATATGATGTGACTCATGTGTGTGCAATTTGGTGCCAGAATTTCATTTTTATAAATATGTGTACACTTTTGACAAAAGAATAGCATTTTGCAATAGAGCTGGGGTGTTCTGTTAATTGGGTATATGGTTGCATTAACTGTGTGTAGTGTTTTGTCAACATGGGCCCAGTTTTTAAAATTGAGTTTAAGCAACTGTAAAAAACTGTAACAGAACACCCCAGCTCTATTGCAAAATGCTATTCTTTTGTCAAAAGTGTACACATATTTATAAAAATGTAATTCTGGCACCAAATTGCACACACATGAGTCACATCATATGATTGTATTGGAATAAGTTAGACACAGTGGTAATAAATGCAAAACAATTGTAACATTTGCTCTCTTGTAAATTACACAGACAAAGTAAAATATAGTAAATTCACCCGATGACACCAATTCACAAATTCGACACTACATGACAGCAATTCTGCAGACCAATGAAAATGTTTATTTTTTTATCCTGTAACTAGACTCAACTCAGACAATAGTTGCAGTTTGACAACAAAGTATATACTGAACAAAACAATACACAACAGTATCTTTAACCATGTTGAAGAAAAAAATAGGCATCCCTTCTCCTTGCTGCATCTGGCCACAGAATTTCATCGAGATCGTAAAACTTCCACCGCCATGCTGAGAAATACTCTTCTATTGGATTTAGAAAAGATGAGTATGGTGGAAGAAAAAGGACTGTAAACTGTGGATGCTGTAGAAACCAATTTCGTACCAAAGGAGATCTATGAAAGGACACATTGTCCCACACAACAATGTAACGCATGCGTTCATTCGTGTTCACTGCAGTTACAATGTTGTGTACTCTGTCCAAATATGCAAGGATAAGTTCAGGAGTGACCATCATTAGGGTTTTGGGTGTGCTCTGAGTACCATAACACACTGTCTGGCTCTTTGGTGTTGTGATCAAAGTGCATGTTTGGTACCCTGGAGACCTGGGTTCAAACCCTGGTGGGGTAACTTTTTATTTCCTCCCCTTCACTAAAACTGTGGTAAAGTTAAAAATATATACCGAGACCACTACACACATGACAAATGCTGTTCACTAAATATATTTCAATAGATATTTTTTTACTTTTATGTAATTCAAAATCAGTCAATATGCTGAAGTGTTTGCTTGTTGCATGGTTGCATGTTGAAAACCATTTTTTCAAAGAACCATATTCACAGCAAACATAGTAAAACACAGTGTTGTTGGAGACAAAAACTTACTCTAAGTATCATGTCTGGCTAATGTGGTGGCAAGTCTCAACATAGCGTTTTCAAGGTAGTCAACCAATGTCATTCCAATGTGATCAATTTAGTCCTTGTCTTTTCTGTCTGCTCTCCTCCCATTGTACCTTGCAGTGATAGTATTTACCTCTTCACTCTAATCTTTACTTTACTTTATTTACTAAGCCTTACATTCATATTCAAATCAAAGTTATGCCCCTGCTTTCTATTTTACAGTGTTTAAGTATGATTACTGTGTTTTGCATTTTTTCCCTTAGTGTTTTGGCACATGACAATTGTGTTTAACCAGTTGGTTGCAAGTGTGTGGTCATTTGGTAGCTAGTGTTTTGAAATGGAAAAAAGGTGACATTACAAAAGCATCATGTGTGTATGGCATTTAAATGTGTGTAATGTTTTGCAAATCGCTGTGTGTAGTGTTTTGCAAAATGTGTGAAGCTGAAAATGTGCTTAGAGTGGTGCCTACCTGAGCCGATGTTTTGGTATTTGAGTATTGGGTTTCATTAATTGTGGAAAACTTTAGATTTTAGCGTGTAAGCAAACATAAAAAACTGTAATACATAAAAAACTACCACAGAAAACATACATATGGGGCTGGAAATGGGCAGCAGTGGAGGATGGTGCAGAGGAGAGCAGGAGCTGGAGAGGGGGCGGGTAGGAGGATATTTGTCTGGGGTTGAAGTGGGCCTGTGGCCACTGTAAGGAGGAGAGAGAGAAGGAGGGAGAGAAGGAGAGAGAGAGAGAGAGAAGGA